>CAUDMG010000980.1:122500-135000 GCA_958450375.1 Homarus gammarus | reverse complement strand
GAGGAAAAACTGCCCATTGTAAATCACAAACGAACTAACTGAGGAGAAAAAGACAGTGAAGCGCCACTTATGGAGTTGAAGATGTGGGATAAGAGGAGGAGACGGAGCCAGGACACCCCTGCCTGGCCAAGACAATGAGCCTTGTTGACGTAATCTGGGCATCACGTCCAGCATTTAATAAGAGGTGATTAATATTGATGTTGTGTGTGGCGGCCAGGGTGACGGTGTGTATGTACAGTATGTATGTATGTATGTATGTATGTATGTATGTGTGCTGGTGGACGTAGGAGAGGCTGCACCTGTATTGAAGAAACTACTGATACATTGATAATATTTCAATTAATTCATAATCAACACTGCAGGTACAGACACAGGTGAAGTGACGCTCAGCCACTCCAAGGACCCTTGGTTCTGTTGATCAGGTGTTCCGGTTCATCAGATAATTTGTAAGTCAACAATTCAGTTCGTCGCTAAGAGCTTTATCACTGTGACAGCTTGTTCAGTCAACTCTTACTGTCTCATTCTGTTTTATCTTGTGTGATTTTTTTTTATACACCGATGTTTATGTGTCATTTGTCCTGTCCATCAGCTGTTTTGAGGATCATCTGTTGTGTCCGTCAGCTGTTGTTCAATAAGGCTTAGTGTGTGGGATGTCTTGATCTACTGTACTGTCTTAGTGTTGTCTACTCTCTTTCTTCAATCTTCTTCTTCTTCCCTTATTCTTCTCTTCTTCTTCCCTTATTCTTCTCCTCTTCTTCCTGGTTACTCTTTTCTTCTCCCTTACATCATTTCTCATTCTTTTCCTCCTCCTCTCCCTCATTCTTCTCCTCCACTTCCTCCTTCTCGTCTTCCTAGCTCTTTTCCTTCCAATCTTCTTCCTCTTTCTTCTCCCCATTTTCTTTATTCTTCTCCTCTCCTCCACTATTCTCCTCTCTCCCCTAATCTTCTCCTCCCCTTCGTCGGTCTTGTTGTTCTCTTTTTTTCCTTTTGTTGTTTTATCCTCTGGCTTACGTAACTTTATTTCTCCTCCTACTCTTCCTCCTCCTCCTCCTCTATCTTTTGCTCCTCCTCATCTGTTTTATATGCGTTCCTCCTCTTCATTGTCTTCTTCCTCTTCTCATTCTCCCTTCACTACTTCAACCCTTCTTCCTTCTTCCCTCTTCCCCCTTTCCTTTCTCATCCATTTTTACCCTCCCTCCCACCTTCCTCCCTCCTCCCTTTGCTCCATCATTCATACATGGAAAAGGAAGGAGAGAGAGAGAGAGAGAGAGAGAGAGAGAGAGAGAGAGAGAGAGGGGGGGGGGGGGGTGAGGCGGCAGGTTTTGCAGCACGACGTGAGAAACAGGAAGAGACGCCCAAATAGGTCAAGTGGGAGGGGTTGAAAATGGGGTGGTGGGTTGGAGAGAGAGAATGGGTGTTTGCTTGGGAAAGTAAAAGAGACTGGATTGATGGGAGAAAGGAAGAGAGGGTGGGCGAGGTGGGTGGGTGGGTGAGCAGATGGATAGATGAGAGTTAAGAGAGTGGGTGGATGAGCATGGAAGGAGAGAAGGGTGGATGGGTTGGTGGATGAGTAGGGGAAAGGAAGGAAAGGATGCATCTGTGAGCTGAGGGAGTGGAGAGGTGAGTCCGGCAGGTGATGAGGGAGAGTGAGTGAGTTTGTGTGTGGATGAATTAGAGCATAGGTGAGTTAGACTGAGTATGGATGAGTTAAAAGTGTGGATGAATCAAGTGTGAGTATAGGATGGAGGAGAAGGTAGTGAGTAACTGGATGGATGAGATAACATAGCAGATGAGCGAGTGAGTGAGTGAGCCAGTGAGCGAGTGAGTGGGTGAGTCAATGCCCTGAGCTCGTTACGAAACGGTTTAGTGAATAAATTGACCTCTCTATACGACCCCCAGTGAGGACATGAATAAGTAAGTGGTCTGTTGTGGGTGAGTGAGTGAGGGCTTCTGTGAGTGAGTGAGAGAGAGAGAGAGTGTGTGAGGCTGAGAATGTAGTCATTATTTCTCACCCGGACACACAGTGAGATAGACGGGTTTGGTCCCTGCTTGAGTAGTAACAGGTCACACTTAAGAGGGAGTTATCTCTCTCTCTCTCTCTCTCTCTCTCTCTCTTGTAGTGTTTTTATACATCATTTCATGTATTGTCCTTTATTATTATTGTACAGGTTCGTCACCCAAGAAACAGTGGTGCCATTGTATCATCATTGTTCTCGTAACTGCTTTTCTTATTGAGTCGTGAGGCGGATATCCCGTAGTGACAAAGACGGACAAAAGTAGTTAGCGTTTACAGTTTTCCTGGTGTTGGAGATTGACGCCATTACCCTCCTTCCTCCTCCTCCTCCTCACACAGGAGCGTCCGGTTGGCCCAGGTTACCCGTCTCACACATAATAACTCTTTATGTTCATGTTTTGCTTATGTCTCTATGTTGCAAGTCAGGTTCCGGATTCTCAGACAGGTAGTGCTTGAGAAAATGAACGCATTCAGTACAGTCACCGTGCAAATTGGGCGTCATTATTGCCCGTCATATTTTTGTACCGTAGTATAGATTCTGTGTTTATGAGTTGCGTCCTAATGCTGTACCTTGAGTTGCGTCCTAATGCTGTCCCTTGAGTTGCGTCCTAATGCTGTCCCTTTGTGTGCTAGAAGTGGAACGTACAGTAAGGGTCTTTGAAAATCAGGGGCCTTTAGAAATGTGACATCCTAAAATCTGGGATCCAAAAATTAAGGGCATAAAACTCAGAGATCTTAAAATCAGTGGCTTGAAAATACGAGGCCTTCAAATCCGGGTCCTCTGAAAATCCTTGATGGTGTTGCCTGGTCGACGGTCCTCTGTGGCGGGGGTCGAGGAGCTACGTTCGGGCGGGTGGGTGGGATGGTCAATGTGTGGGCGGGTTAGAGTACTTATGGTCATTTAGTTGAGTAGCAAGTAAACTGTGGCTATTGTACTGTGCCATATTGGTATTTTATAGTGACATATTGGTATTTTACAGACATTGTTATTTTGTATATGATAAATTTGGTTACATTAGTTTGTGAAATAAATTTGTTTCAGTTTGGAATTTTAGATGAGGGTTCTATTTGTTGTTGTAGACTTTAAGTAGTTATTTGTAGGTGAAGGAGACGTGTATAATTTGTTGGGGGTGCTGTGAGCAGCGGGAGGAGAGAGAGAGAGAGAGAGAGAGAGAGAGAGAGAGAGATTTCCCCGACTGACCTTTCCAGAGAAGTGAACGCTGAGAGCAAACTATACACTCTGGTGGTGTAAATCTCTCCGGAGGAAATTAATTAAGGAGAGAAAATGGTTGATTTGTAAAGGATTTTGTGAGAGAGAGAGAGAGAGAGAGAGAGAGAGAGAGAGAGAGAGAGAGAGAGAATTGTTCAGGGAAAACCGAACACTAGTAATTTTTCCATGACAATAAATCCCTTAAGGATAGAGATAAGATAAGTTAAATAGCCAGGTGGGGCAGAAGAGTAATTGGCAGATGGTTGATGACTGGCTGAGGAAATTGGCGTTGGTAGCAGCTGGGTGATACCGTCTGAGTGAGGGCAAGGGGGTAGGCAGCAGCTGGGTGATACCGTCTGAGTGAGGGCAAGGGGGTAGGCAGCAGCTGGGTGATACCATCTGAGGGAGGGCAGGAGGGTAGGCAGCAACTGGGTGATACCATCTGAGGGAGGGCAAGGGGGTAGGCAGCAGCTGGGTGATACCATCTGAGGGAGGGCAGGAGGGTAGGCAGCAACTGGGTGATACCATCTGAGGGAGGGCAAAGGGGTAGGCAGCAGCTGGGTGATGCCGTCTGAGTGAGGGCAAGGGGGTAGGCAGCAGCTGGGTGATACCATCTGAGTGAGGGCAGGGAGTAGGCAGCAGCTGGGTGATACCATCTGAGTGAGGGCAGCGGGTAGGCAGCAGCTGGGTGATACCATCTGAGTGAGGGCAGCGGGTAGGCAGCAGCTGGGTGATACCATCTGAGGGAGGGCAGCGGGTAGGCAGCAGCTGGGTGATACCATCTGAGGGAGGGCAGCGGGTAGGCAGCAGCTGGGTGATACCATCTGAGGGAGGGCAAGGGGGTAGGCAGCAGCTGGGCGATACCATCTGAGGGAGGGCAGGGGGTAGGCAGCAGCTGGGTGATACCATCTGAGTGAGGGCAAGGGGGTAGGCAGCAGCTGGGTGATACCATCTGAGGGAGGGCAGGGGGTAGGCAGCAGCTGGGTGATACCATCTGAGGGAGGGCAGGGGGTAGGCAGCAGCTGGGTGATACCATCTGAGGGAGGGCAGGGGGTAGGCAGCAGCTGGGTGATACCATCTGAGTGAGGGCAAGGGGGTAGGCAGCAGCTGGGTGATACCATCTGAGGGAGGGCAGGGGGTAGGCAGCAGCTGGGTGATGCCATCTGAGGGAGGGCAGGGGGTAGGCAGCAGCTGGGTGATACCATCTGAGGGAGGGCAGGGGGTAGGCAGCAGCTGGGTGATGCCGTCTGAGTGAGGGCAAGGGGGTAGGCAGCAGCTGGGTGATACCATCTGAGGGAGGGCAGGGGCCACACCCTCTATCACGTTCATTGAGGTTCCGTGAGGGTCTTACTGGTGCTTCGTCACCACCACCATCATCACTATCACCATCATCTTTATCACCAACATAACCACTACTATCACTACTGTCATCACCACCACCATCGCTATCACCAACATCACCACCACTATCACTACTGTCATCACCACCATCATCGCTATCACCAACATCACCACCATCCTCATTACTGTCATCACCACCACTATCACCACCATCATCATCACCCACTATCGCCACCACTATCATCATCATCATCACCATCATCATCACTGCCCTCACCATCACAGCCATCAACGCTTTCACCTTCATTATCGCTATCATTATCATCCCTCGTACCACCATCATCACCACTGTCACCACCGTCATCACCAACGCCACCATCATCACTATTATTAGCATTCATAATTATCACCATTATCTTATTCCATGGTATTTGCTTCTCTCTCTCTCTTTCTATATATATATATATATATATATATATATATATATATATATATATATATATATATATATAAATATATATGTGTGTGTGTGTGTGTGTGTGTGTGTCATGCACACATGTGGTTGTACATGTATATTTATGCTTTTGTGTGTGTGTGTGTGTCACAGCCAACCTGCCCTTGGTCCCACCTGGCCTTACACGCAGAGGCATCACTCCCCTTGGTCAGTACCGTTGGCCTCCACCCTCCCTTCCTCCCTCTTCACACTATTCTACCGGCAGTAAACCGTATACAATGCCAGTTCCGGTCTCGTCCGTTTATCCGCCCGTCAACACCCCCTATGTCACATCACGTCACCCCCCAACACGCCTCTATGTCACATCATCCCTCAACACCCGCTATGTCACATCACGTCACCTCTCAACACTCTCTATGTCACATCACGTCACCCCTCTTACAGCTCCCCTCACACCACCATCGTCCCTCTACACCCTTGTGCTAGTTATGGACTCCTGGTTCGCTCTAAGTCAACACTACCTCAGTCTTAGCTCACTCCTGTGTTGCTACACCTCTCCCCCCCTCCCTCCTTCACCTTTCTTATTCTTCCTCTTTCCCATTACTTTTTTTCCTCATATTACTTTTCATGTCTTCTTTAGTTTTTCTCATCATCTTATTTTACTTTCATCCTCTTCATTCTTATCCTCTTCTTAGATACTTCCTCCTCCTGTCACTACATCTCGCGCCAGCTGCTTCTATTAGTGTGTTCAGCGCCCTCCTCAACCCCCTAAGAGGCGCTTCCTTTGTTGATGATCCGTGTGTGCCTTTGTCACATATTTTTGCTTCGAGTGCTTGTTTTTCTTCCTTATCAGCGTCAGAGGCTGTTAAGATGTGTAGGGGTGGGAGGGGGAGTAGTACCGAGGCCCTGATATATCGTAGTTCTTTGTCCCGGCCTTACTGTCTCTAGGAATAAGGCACAGTAGTAATGAACATGTCTTTTAAACTGTGCTCTTCTCATATTTTCGACCTACAGTAATATTGTCCGTTGTAAAATTATTGATCAGAAACTAAACTTAACTCATGATCGTATATTGTTGTTTGTTAACTTGTTTGTTCAGTAAAATAAACTTGTGTCTTGAGAGCAAATTACAATATTCAGTTTATTTTCATACAATTCCTCTCAAATTGAACAAAGAAAATAAGTTTATATCAATTCACGTGTTAATAATATTATAGATGAAGGTAAGTACTGCGTAATAACTTCCATCGGGTATGTTGTTAAGGTGTATTTTCTTTAGAATATTCTTTTGGGAAGGTTCCTCGTAGACAAGGGGAGCGAGTGGATCTCAGGTGACAGTAAGGTGTCGTCCCGCTGTGTCAAGAACATATGCCACTGTCACCTGCCCACCGTCTCTGGTCCACCCGCAAGTTTATATCCAGTTAAATTTTATATTGTATCTGTTAAGACTGTCAAGCAATTAAAGTACAGTTAGTAGGCTATTACCACAGTTATTAGTATCCATTATGTTACGCCGCACGACTGGCCGATAACCCAGAATAATGGACTACCAGAGAGAGCGAACCTCACACTCTCCCGGGTAAGGCATTTGAAAAAGAAAATGACAACACCCCGTACTTGTGTGTTGCCGTAGCATTCGCCAGTTTCAAGCAACGTTACTTAAGTCACGTCAGGATAATAATGTTTACCGTGACAGATGAGGAGCCCATAAAACAGTGTTGCCCACGACCGGTATTAGTATCTAGCTGGCGTCTACCTGGCGTCCTCACCTGAAGCTCAACAACCGCAGCTCAGTTTGCGATCAAGTTTCCCGGAGTGACGACCGGACCAACCATGATATGTGTACTTGTATTCCTCATCTCAACATATTCACTGGTTGGTCATATTTTATGAGAATATAGTCACTTTAGTTCTCTCTTGATAAGATGCACCACTGCCTGTACCAGCACTGGACCAGGAGGGACTGTGGACCACTCCCATCTGGCCTTGTGTACCACCCCCCCCCCCCCCCTCCACACATCCTTTATATTATAATTTTGTCCAGGTGATGATCTCACCTGGGTGGACACGTTTCACTGTAATGTATTCTAGTTCAGCTTTGTGAGAGACTCACGCAATTCCAGCTGCTTCCTTTGTGTAGTCTGCTGAATTTTTATATAACTTGGTTATTTTTATAAATAAAACATGAACATTTTTATTCAATTGTTTAAATTCTAAAAATAATTTGGTGAGATTAATATACGTAAGTTTTTGATATAGTGTAAATTTGTGTATCGTGTTTGGAGGTATTAGTTGTCCCTCACGACCTTGACACACCCCATAGTTGACAAACCTTTTACTATTAAGTTTTAAATCCATTGTATTTCCATAACGCTGAAAGAGCTCCAGGTTGTACGGGTAATATTGCGTTATAGGGCCGTACTGGCCTTTTCTTGTTTTTAAACAACAACTGCCCTCTGTAGGTTGGTTAGGTTAGGTTTTTGGCTGCGCTTATCAGGTTCAAGTTTCGGCTTTCCTGATCTGACTGATGGAATTTCTTTGAGTGAGTAATTTAATTTACTCTAAAATGTGTCATTACATACGCTGCCGGGTAAATGCCCCCGCCCCCCCCCCCCCCCCTCACTAACGCGGCTAAAACCAGTTGTTGATTACAATTGTTTCTACATTATCTCCCTCACTGCTTGTGGTAACGTTAGTAACTGTGGAGAAAATACATACAGCTTCCTACTGGAAGTTTGCTGCCGTGTTACAGGTAAATTAACAGGGCAGGTGTGGGTGACCCTGGCACTGGGGAGTAATACTCTACACCTGGTCGTTAGTTTACGTGTGCTGGGTAATATGAGGATGACTGGGAGAATACTCACCCATTATGGCGCTGTCAAATTGGTATTATATATATATATATATATATATTATATATATATATATATATATATATATATATATATATATATATATATATATATAATCCTTTAAACATAAAAATTTTGGATGTACAGTTTGGACCTTTCAGTCCGAGTATCAGACCCGTTACTAACACTGAACAGTTGTTGCTGAGTGATGTCCTGAATTAACTTTGTGATCCTGGCGCCAAGGTCATCCAGACAATGTGGTTTTAACGAGTCAACAATAATTTTTATACGACCCCATAAAACAAAAGTCCAGAGAGAGGTGAGGGAGGGAGGTGGTGCACGACCACTGGTCTACTGGCCAGGAGCACCACCGTCTTGCTCTCTTAAAACATTAAACTGTCGTTGTTGAGAGACAAAGAAACTCTGCAACATTACCAGCCAACGTTCACCGCTAACTGTTGCTGCTTCCAAAATTAAAGGACCAATAGTACGTGACTTCCTGGACGATCAAGACTTTAATTAACTTTTTATTTTACTGTCGGCATTTAAATTCGGTTAAGAACAGAGCATGAAATAAAATACAAAGACTTTATGAATTCTGCTGTCATGCACAATTTACAATTTGGTTTAAACATGTATATTGTACATCTTGAATTATTAAAGCTTAAAGCTACACGGAGACTTTATGAAGACACTGTGGTTATATATATATATATATATATATATATATATATATATATATATATATATATATATATATATATATATATATATATATATATTTATTTATTTATTTATTTATTTATATTATTAGTGACAACAAATTGTCCACGTTAGGTTTCCGACCTCAGTAAAGGACTGGTTCCCTCCTTGTGCACTAGGCCCGTAGGCCATGTTCACTGGGCAGTAGCTGGCATGTTGTCAGGTGTACTGCTGATGGTGGAACAGCCCTGGGTGGACTACCATCCTGCCTGGGTGGTGGAGTAACTAACTGTATGCAGAGAATCTGGAGATGTGGACCTGAACGGCCAGCCTGTCATAACAAGAAGCTTATGTGAAAGAAAAGAAAGTCTATCTCTTATTGTATTAGCAGTAGCTTTGTGTTAAATAATATTAATACTTTTATTAGTCGTATTTTAATTATTTATTTTTAGTATATAATTATGGTTGTGTATCTGTTATTGTTTGTACTGTTGGGTGGTGGTGGTTAGTGAGCCTCTCCCCCACTGCCAGGCCGCTGGCTCCTGGTACAGCCTCTGGATACGTTTCAAAGGCACCGACTCATATTTGTATGTATATAACTAACTGTTATCATCTTTTGACTTGTAAATCACAGACTTCAACAGTAATCTTCGGTTAAAGTATAATTAATGCTCTACATGCAGCAGCTGACGGTATAAAGAATATTAGGTATTTATTCAGATCTAAAGGTTTTCGTATACGGTATTTATGTTTTTTGTTTTTTTTGTTTTTTATTTGGCTTGAGTTTAGAAAAGAACTGTTGATATTTTATTTAACTTCAAGGATAAACTTTATAACCTGATCTACCCGTTGAATATATCGGTAAAGTACCACTTACGGTATATCATAATAGTTAACTTAACCACCAACACCACCACCACAGTATACCTCTAGGGATGAAAAACACGATATAAATGCCTTTAGAAGCCTGTATTAAGTTCACTTACCTGTATTGTATTTTGTGACCTTCGATATAACATCAAGCAGACGCAATTTTCTTCTCTGGATAATTTTAATATTTTGTAGTCTAGTGTGAAATTCATGAGAGTCATCACGTGTGTGCACCTTCTCGTGACATGTGAGCTTCCGTGTAATAATAATAATAATAATAATTAACGGTTTATTGAAAGAGCTTGGCAGCCAGAAGGCTGAAAATATACAGTTACATATTTGGGGAGTGGGTTACGAATTACAAATAATATACAAGTAACATAAGTGACACAAATAAGACATATAATAACTTAGATGGGGAAAAGCTCAAACTACAGTTCAATTCAACATAGTGACAGTGTTACAGTATTACAAGTTATTGATAATTTTTACAATGGTTGGGACTGGGCTGTTCTTATAGCGATCAGTTCGTGCACGTATGGGCTGGATGCGGTTGTGGTGTCGAACAGCAATTCTCGGACAAGGGACCTCGGGTGGTAGTAGGAGCCGGTGTCGGGGATGGTGTAGAAGCTTCTTACCAAATTTGCAGATGAGGTCGTGGTGATGGTCAGTGAGAGTCGAAAGGGTCAGTGTGTTGAGCGCTTCTTGATATGTGGAGTAGGAGGAGGAGAGAATAATCTTGCATGCCCTCTTTTGCACTTTTTCTAGGTGTTTACGTTGTGTGGCATTTAGGGAGGAAGACTAGGTGGGGGAGGCATAGGTGAGCTTGGGAAGTATGAATGTTGTGTAAACACTGAGGAGCTCGTGTGCAGGAACTCCGAGGGACTTGAGTCGGCGGAGGAGGTGGAGACGGAAACTGGAGGATTTGACAACTTCATTGACGTGTGGTTTCCAATTTAGTTTGTTGTCTATGGTGACGCCGAGGAGCTTCGTGGAATCTACGACCTGGAGTGTGTTCGGACCTAGAGTAATGGAAGGAGGTGGGACAATGTCGGAGGAGAGGTTGATGTGCATAACCATGGTCTTGGTATGGTTGATGGTGACATGGTTGTTGGTAGCCCAGTTTTGGAGACTGTTCAATAAATCCTGAAGGGCGGTATAGTTGGGAGCAGAATTGTTGACGCTGATCCCAATGGTGGAGTCGTCGACATATTTCCAGCGAGCAGGGGTTTCTCTTAGGGCATCATTGATGAGCATAAGGAAGCAGAGTGGTCCCATCTTGGTGCCTTGGGGGACGCCACAGGTGAGTGACTGAAAGGTGGAGACAGCCCCTCGGAAGCGTACAGCTTGGCGTCGGTCACTGAGGAAGTCTGTAAGCCATGGTATGAGGCTTCTTCGAAGCCCGAGGTCAATAGCTTTGTTGATGATTATATTGTGTGTGTGTGTGTGTGTGTGTTGACGAGTGGTGTGGTAGGGGTGTGGGTTGGCATGCAGGTGGAGTAAGGGGTACAGGGACGGTGATATGGAGGGGGTGTAGTAAAGGTGAGGGTAATGTATGGAGATAAGAGAGAGGTGATGATGGAGGGGTGTGAGGGAGAAGATGTGATAACCATTAGGGGGTCTAGATGGGGTAATAACGAAGAGGGTGGAGAGAAAAAAAAAGGATGATAATTTAAGTGTATAGAGAGGGCTAGAGTAATGGGTATTGGAACAAGAATAATGAATGATGATGCAGGGAAGCAGAAGGAGAGATAAAGTAAGGGAAGGGGGAGTAATACCTTTAAAGAAAATGGGATATGGAGAGCAAAAATTAAGTGAGAAAATGAGAAATAGAGAGAGAGAGAGAGAGAGAGAGAGAGTCGGAAAGGACATATGCCGGCTAGCCGAGTTAAGACTGAAGAGAAAGTCTCCTCAAACTCTCAAAGTACACCATTATATCAGATCTGTTTTGAGTATAGTATTATTATATTTACGAGACGGGAAGAAATAAGTGTAGAAATAAACGAAAGAGTATAACACAGATAACACGACAATAACTACTGACATGACACAATCTGATGAAAGTAAAGAAGAAACAAAAAAAAAAAGAAAATTAATGATGAATTTCTGATTGTTTTCGTATTTATAATTATATCACGATTTATGAGACAAGCAGGAAGCCAAACCGTAACAGAAGATAACACGGGAATAAATAGTAGACAAGATGGAATAGGATTAATAGTAAATGGTGGAGGAGGAGGAAATTGGATGGAAATGTGATAATTGTTTGGTTGATGTTGTAATGTGTTGAGATAATATCAGAGTTTAGTAACGGTAACAGAAGAATGAATTGAAGACATGGCGGAATCTGATGAATGTAAAGAAGAAGAAGAAGAAGAAACCAGCTAAAAACTTTGATAAATTTGTGATTAATAGATACACAGATCTCAGAAAATAATAGACAATACAATAATGAATAAAATGACGAACAGAAAAAAAACTGAGATAATTAAATGAAAACAAAAATTTGATAAATTTCTAATCATTCGAGTTATTACAGATTATGAGGCATGACAAGCGTAGATAAATGAGGTGTATACAAGATAAAATGGAGAATACGTTGAGGAAGTTGTGGTAGAGGTTAATTAAGGCGAATTAAGTGAAAATTGGATAACTGTGTGATTATTGGGTGATGGTTTTGAGTTAATGGTATCTTGTGTGTTAATGATTATAAGGGGAATGTGAATGAAAACAAAATACGAAAAGACTAAGATTGTTTGAATAACTTGATGAAATTAAATAAAAGTTAATGAAATATATTGCAAGAATAAATAGGTAACGTGAAGGAATAAGACGAAAGTGGATGAAATATAATGAAAGTGAGTGAAGGCAGTAATACGGAGGACACGTCACGGAATATGGCAGGTGAATATGAAGAGTACATTGGATGGTGACGTCATAGAGAAGTGGCAGCTCTTGACCTGGCGGTGATGTGTTATTATAGTTTATAGAGATAAAATTAAACGGAAATGGCGAATGTTTGATACTGTGTGTGTGTGTGTGTGTAAGAGAGAGAAA
>CAUDMG010000980.1:0-117500 GCA_958450375.1 Homarus gammarus | reverse complement strand
ATAGGTGCACAAGGTTAGGCAGGTTAAGGTAGTAGGTACACAAGGTTAGGCAGGTTAAGGTATCGGGTACACAAGGTTAGGTAGGTTAAGGTATCGGGTACACAAGGTTAGGTAGGTTAAGGTATCGGGTACACAAGGTTAGGCAGGTTAAGGTATCGGGTACACAAGGTTAGGCAGGTTAAGGTATCGGGTACACAAGGTTAGGTAGGTTAAGGTATCGGGTACACAAGGTTAGGCAGGTTAAGGTATCGGGTACACAAGGTTAGGCAGGTTAAGGTATCGGGTACACAAGGTTAGGTAGGTTAAGGTATCGGGTACACAAGGTTAGGCAGGTTAAGGTATCGGGTGCACAAGGTTAGGCAGGTTAAGGTATCGGGTACACAAGGTTAGGCAGGCTAAGGTATCGGGTACACAAGGTTAGGTAGGCTAAGGTATCGGGTACACAAGGTTAGGCAGGCTAAGGTATCGGGTACACAAGGTTAGGCAGGCTAAGGTATCGGGTACACAAGGTTAGGTAGGCTAAGGTATCGGGTACACAAGGTTAGGCAGAATAAGAATCCCCAACGTGTATGTCCCTCATCTCTCTCCACATAATGGGTCCTGGAGGAAGATCACAGGTTCAGGGACCTCTTACCAGCCTTCAGTAAGACTCTTGCTGGCTGATCAATTCATACCACAGGTGCAGGGTCATGCCACAGGTGCAGGTTCATACCACAGGTGCAGGGTCATGCCACAGGTGCAGGGTCATGCCACAGGTGCAGGATCATGCCACAGGTGCAGGGTCATGCCACAGGTGCAGGGTAATGCCACAGGTGCAGGGTCATGCCACAGGTGCAGGATCATGCCACAGGTGCAGGGTCATGCCACAGGTGCAGGATCATGCCACAGGTGCAGGATCGTATTGTTGTTTTTCCCATTACAGTATGTCTTGTTTCGGTGTTTTATCGACTGATTTCTGAATTATTCGATGTGATCTGTCTCTTCCTCCTCCTCCTGTGTTTTCTCCCTGTCTTCTTCGTCCATGTTCCTCCCTTTATTTATTTTCTTGTTGATCTTCTACTCATTATTCTCTCTGTCTTCCTTGACTTGTAACCTTCCTCTTCCGCGACTCGCCCTGCCTCGCCCTGCCCTTTTTTATCCTGCCCTGCCCTGTCTTTGTCTTACCCATCCCTATCATTTCTCTGCCCTGCCCTGCCCTGCCCTGCCCTGCCAAACCCTTGCCCTGCCCTGCCCTGCCCTGCCCTGCCCTGCCCTGCCCTGCCAAACCCTTTCTCTGCCCTGCCCTGGTTCAGCCCGCCGGCCGCCCGTCGCCACACCGAGACAAATAGAGGGTGTGGTCGACTGTGTAGTGGGAGAAAATTCCTGCCGGCTCCTGCGTGTTGTTGCAGAGGTGAGGGTGAGGATAGTGAGGTGGTGACGCTGGTAATGGTGGTGATAGTGAAGTGGTGAAGGTGTGCTGATGGTGTGGTGATGGGGTGTGTTGTAGTCATAGTAAGGATTGTGAGGTTTTGAGATTGTGATGAGGTGGACATTGCAGGTGTTGTAAGTGTTTTGAGGGGGAGAATGAGGTGTTATAGTGAAGTGTGGGTGTTGTGTGGTTGTTGAGGGTATGGTGAACATGGGGACGTGGTGGTAGAGAACGATGATGATGGTGAGCTGATAGTGATAAACGGAAAAAAACTATTATCTTTATTGTTCGTTTGATCTAATATGATGATGATAATGATGATGATGTAATGGTGTTGTTAGTGATGGTGAAGGGTGATAGGTTGCATAATAATAGTGGTCAGTGGCCGTCGTGTTGACAACGTGGTGTTGAAAGTAAGTGGGGCGGACATAACCCGGTGAAATTCAACGCTCCCAAGACTTGAAGTTCAACCTATTTATAACTCTAATGTTTCATCATGGCTGCCGGGACACCTCTATAATCACTGTTAATATTCTTGGTTTCATCTGTATCCTCTTAACTTGTTGTTGGAATCCCACGTTAACTCACCTGGTTAAGTCTCTTTCAAAAAAAAGTAAATAAAAAACAACAACAACGACAACAACAGGCCATTTTGTTTAGAAGTCTGAGATGAGGATTAGGCACCCTGGTTCACAAATAGGGTGGTAGACGAGTGGAACAAGCTTAGCAACTTTCTAGTAAGTGCTGGGACGCTGGAAAGTTTTAAAGGGCTAGATAGATTCATGGACGATAGAGAGTGGTTGTAATTCTCGACAGGAGCTGCCATGCACAGGCCAACCGGCCTATTGCAGACTCCTTATTTTCTGATGTTCTTATGTTCTTAAACACCTTAATGGTAGCGTAACCTAACAGAACCGAACCTAATGTAACCTAATATCTGTCGAGCTGTACAAAAAAAAAAATGGTTCATCCTACCACCCCCCCCCCTCCCCCGTCCCTTCTTACTCGTTTCTCACCTCAGTCTTGGGTTTTCTCTCTCCCTCTCTTCTATAAATACTCTTCGGTTTCTACCTCTAAACAGACTGAGAACTGCACCTCGGCGAGGCAAGATCTTCTCTGCTCCCGAGGTACTACGTGAACCTGACGATGCTGACCTGTGACCAGGCGAAGGTGCTAAGACTGTATCCAGTCACACGCCCTTCACGCAAGCAACTAAACCTCCTTGTCCTAAGGAAGTTTTTTAACTCCTTAGGAATCAGGGGGGGTGACAAGGGTCGTCCGCAGATCAGTGAGTGGTGGCCTTATCGTCACCTTCGCGGAATGGGGACAGACCCAGCAAATAGCCAACATAACAGAAATTAACGGGATCCAAATACTAGTGGAAGCTCACACGGAGGATAACTTGATGTTGGGAGTCATCTCCCACACCGAGATAGAACACCTTGAAAAAGAAGAACTGGCCGAGCGGATCGGAGATCAGCTCTCAATAGTACGGAAGCTGACCAGCGCAACTGCACTGGTTGGTTAACCAAAGAATCTACAAAGCACCGCATTGCTGGGATGGGAGAACATCCCAGTAAGACCGTATGAAAGAAGACCAACAAGGTGCGACAAATGCCAGAGGTACGGACATCTGGCAGGGAAGTGTCGAGCTCGGGAGGTCTGTTGCAATTGCGGGACACCACCAGACTCTCACACCCTCTCTCACTACATCCTCACTTGCCCTATGACCTCCTCCTATAGGTCCCCAGCCGTTACCAACACCTTTTCCCTCCCAGACCAGATATCCCTCCTCCTAGTCACAGGCCTGGCATTTGACATTATTAGGGACCTGCCACTCTTTGCCATAAACAGATAAAATGTACCGGGAACTTTCCCCCCACACACTCATCATTCTCTCACTTTATGTAACTTGACAGAACCTATGACCCTTCAGGCTTTTACGCCCTTAATGTACGAGTCATAAAGGCAAGTATGAACTTTTCATACTTCCCTGTTGGGCGCTGTAAACGCTTCTGCGCTTCACCTTGCACAGGATATAAGGGGGTGCCCAATAAACTAGCCCCCTCGGGGGCAAATCTGAATCTGAATCTGTTGCGGGACACCCGGGCACCAACCCACCAACTGCTCGGCGGCCGCCAAGAAATGCGCAGCTTGTGGTGGCCCTCACTCTTCCTCCGACCGGGAGTGTCCCAAGTGGAGGGAGGAGTGCAGGGTGGCTAAGCTGCGAAGCAAGAAAAAATTGAGCTACAAGGAGGCTCTCCTTGTAGTGAAGACCGAGGAAAACAAGAATCAAGACCCCAAGAAGACCACAGAAAAGAAGCCAGAATTAAACAAAATCGAAGAAAAGGATTCAGTAACATTAAAATCATCACCGTTTTTAGACGTTTACTAGAATACACCAGAACAAGACCAAGAAGAAGAATGGAAATTGAAAAGCAAAAAGAACAAAAGGAAGAAGTCCAAAGAAAAGGACTCAGGAAAAAAAGCAGCTTCGGCCGAAATAGCCTAAAGGCGAAGTGGCCAGTAATCCCCAAAACAAGGACAAGTACAAGTACCTCTAAGACCAGGATGCTTCCGTCTCCCCCTCCCCACACCCGCGCCATTTTTGTTGTTGTTGTTGTGTCAGACCATGCAGATAGTGTGTGTGTGTGTGTGTGTGTGTGTGTGTGCTAAAAGAACAAACTCACACATATTCCCTTTGTGTTTATTTTCCCGTATAAGGTTGTGGCCTCGATGACGACACCTCGTGAATGCGATGAAAACCAAATTGGTGATGGTGATATAGTTATTGATATATGATGGTGAGGATGGTGTTGGTAATGAGTTTTTTTACTTGGTAGGAGTGATAATAATTGTGGAGATGGTCAGTTTTCAGGTCTAGTGATGATGGTGGTGATAATGGTATGTCTGTTCAGGTGACGTGATGATAGTGATGTTGTTGGTAGGGATGTTCACAGGTACAGTGATGGTAGTTGTGATGGTGACACCAATAACACCGTCTCTTAACACCACTTTTACTGTCACTTTACTTCACTTTACTTTATATTTCACGATGACTTATAGTGTGAGTTGTAAATTGAATGAGATAAAGTTACCTCGTGTTGCTGGACTGTAGTAATAATAATAACTAATAATAATAATACTAATAATAATAATAATAATAATAATAATAATAATAATAATTAACGGTTTATTGAAAGGGTTCAGCAGTCCGAAGGCTGAAAATATACATTGGACAGATGTGAGGGGGGGGCGGGGGTAACAAAAGCATTCATTAGAGAAAAGTAAAGGAACATGCAGTGAACATATAGATTAAAGTTTACGGTGGAGGTCACGTAGGCCACGTGCGCTTAGGTGTTGAACAGCAGACACGTCGTGTAGTAACTCCGTCACAGATGGTGTAATGAGGGGCATCACATGGTGTAGTAACTCCCTCACAGATGGTGTTATGAGGGGCATCACATGGTGTAGTAACTCCCTCACAGATGGTGTTATGAGAGGCCTCACGTGGTGTAGTAACTCCCTCACAGATGGTGTTATGAGGGACCTCACGTGGTGTAGTAACTCCCTCACAGATGGTGTTATGAGGGGCCTCACGTGGTGTAGTAACTCCCTCACAGATGGTGTTATGAGGGACCTCACGTGGTGTAGTAACTCCCTCACAGATGGTGTTATGAGGGACCTCACGTGGTGTAGTAACTCCCTCACAGATGGTGTTATGAGGGGCCTCACGTGATGTAGTAACTCCCTCACAGGTGGTGTTATGAACAAGCTTAGCAACTTTGTAGTAAGTGCTGGAACGCTGGAAAGTTTTAATAGGAAGCTAGATAGATTCATGGATGATAGAGAGTGGTAGTAACTCTCGACAGGAGCTGCCATGCACAGGCCAACCGGCCTGTTGCAGACTCCTTATTTTCCTATGTTCTTTTGAGTGACCTCACGTGGTGTAGTAACTCCCTCACAGATGGTGTTTGAGTGACCTGACGTGGTGTAGTAACTCCTTCACAGATAGTGTTATGAGGGATCTCACATGATGCTATATCAACTCATTCACTACGTGGTGCCGTTGTGTTATGAGATTACTACGTGTCCTGGTGTCACAGGCCCTCACTCACTCATGCTAGTTGTTGTTGGGTCTCATGGGCAGTTATAACTGAGTACCTGGGACCTCACTGTGTGAAGGTTAACTTGGCTATGACTCTCAGATGTTACTGCTGCGTTGTTTTCACTGGGTTAAGCTCTGTTCAACACAGTTTCCATTCCTTTCCGAAATTAAATTGTAATTTCTGGTGAGAACTTGCTGATATTCCGGTTGGAAGGAGGATTCAGGTAAAGGAATTATTTATCAGCCGTGTGTGTGTGTACCTGATGTAGTGTGATCGTGTTTTTTTTTGTCTATTTTAAATGATATAATGATATGAAAAGATAATGTGTCCTCTTTAAGTGAGAGAGAGAGAGAGAGAGAGAGAGAGAGAGAGAGAGAGAGAGAGAGAGAGAGAGAGATTTCTTCGTCGTGTCCGTCATTAAGTATTTTAAATCTTAATAGGAAAGTAATGATGCAATTAGAAAATAAATAAATAATAATAATAATAATAATAATAATAATAATAATAATAATAATAATAATAATAATATGTAATAATGACTTAATTATAATAAATGTAATGGGGAAAATTTATCGTCAGGTGTAAAATATGTGAGAGATGGAAGCAGTAATTACCATCACCTAAAGGCACGCCAGGTGAGAATAATTTCCTAGCTGGGAATAATGAAGGTCACTCATCATTCCTCGCCACCACCATTCATCATGCCTCGCCACCACCAATCATCATGCCTCATCACCACCATTCATCATGCCTCGCCACCACCATTCACCATGCCTCATCACCACCTTTTTTCATGCCTCGCCACCACCATTCATCTTGCCTCATCACCACCATTCATCATGCCTCGTCACCACCATTCATCATGCCTTGTCACCACCATTCATCATTCCTCGCCACCACCATTCATCATGCCTCGCCACCACCATTCATCATGCCTCATCACCACCATTCATCATGCCTCGCCACCACCATTCATCATGCCTCGCCACCACCATTCATCATGCCTCGTCACCACCATTCATAATGCCTCGCCACCACCATTCATCATGCCTCGCCAAGTGCAAGTCAATATCAGTCCCATTCATTGACAACTGGGACAACTTCTACGGCAGAAGGGACCTTTGTGCTAGGGATGGGGTGCACCTGTCCCGGGAAGGAGTGGCTACCCTGGCAGGGTCTCTAGAGGGGGCAATTCAAAAGATATCGAAGTCTTTAAACTACTAGGGGGACATATAGGCACGGGGGTGGAGTTGACTGCAGTGGGAGCGGGTAAACAAAGTAAAAGGTTACAGGGAAATAGTGTTAGGAATGATGACAAAGCTAAATTAGAGGGCGAGTTAAGACCTAAACGCGGTAAAGGGAGGACTCAGAACTCGACTCACCTAAATGTCTACTATGCGAACAGTAGAAGTATGAGAAAAAATCGATATAATAGCATTCACTGAAACATGGATCAACCTAGACTCACGTGAGTTACTTGTCGAATACTAAATTGCGGATTACAAATTGTTCCATACCGATTGGCAGTCCAGGAAAGGAGGCGGAGTAGCAATCTATGTCAGGGATAATCTGAAGTGTGAAATAAATAAGGAAATAAAAACTGAGCGGACTACAGAAACAATTTGGATAGAATTAATCGACGGTAGGGAAAAATTATTCACAGGAGTAATATATAGACCTCCCAATCTTGATAGAGTTAATGAGCGACTTATCTGGGATGAAATGCACAGGGCTTCCATACACAACAAAGTCTGTATAGTAGGCGATTCTAACCTTGGCCAAATAGATTGGTCTTACCTTACGGGTAACTCAGTATCAGAGGATTTCCTCGAAACGATCCAAGACTGTTTCCTAAGTCAACATATAACCGAACCCACCCGGGGTAATAATATACTCGATTTAGTTCTGTCGAACAGAGAAAACCTCATAAGCAATGTCGAGGTAGGGAACGAACTTGCAAACAGCGATCACAAAGAAATTAAATTCCAGTTAGATTTTCAGGTCAGATGTAAGGAAAATTCCATTAAAGTCCCAGATTTCAGAAGAGGCAAACTTTGATAGTTTAAGGAGGCAGCTGAGAGAGGGGGTGTCGCTCTTGGGCGTGAACTTGACAGATGACACCGACATGATAACGAGATCTGAGATTGACGAGTTCCAGGACAATTTAAATAACAAGTTACTTAATGCACAAAGGCAGAACATACCATACAAAAAACTCAGATCAGACAACAATGACCCTAAATGGATAAATAATTATTTAAGGAACATCATTGGCCAAAGGAAGGCTATAGGTAGAAGGATAAATCGTGGCGAAATTTACCTCCGGGAGTATTATAAGGTATTGGCCGGTAGGGTTAAGACCGAGATAAGAAAAGCTAAGAGAAATAATGAACTGAAGATAGAAAGGGAGGCGAAGACAAACCCCAAAGGATTCTACCAAATGTATCAAACTAAAACACGAGATAAGATTGGACCAATACGGTCAGATACCGGCGAGCTAACTGATAACAACCGAGAAATGAGCAATAATCTGAATAAATATTTTTCAACAGTTTTCACCACCGAAAATTTAAACATGATACCCGAGGCACCGACTCTATTTAGAGATAGTGAAGAATACAAATTAAGCGAGATAGTTGTGACTAGTAACGATGTTAATAAGCAAATAGACACACTAAAGCCTAATAAGTCACCTGGTCCCAATGAGATATTTGCCAGAGTTTTAAAGGAATGTAAGGAAGAGCTTAGTATGCCCTTAGCAAAGTTGTTTAACATGTCATTAAAAACAGGTGTAGTACCAGAATCCTGGAGGATAGCGAATGTAATACCGATTTTCAAGAAGGGTAGATCGCTATCCTCTAACTACCGCCCAATCAGTCTAACATCAATAGTAGGCAAATTACTAGAATCAATCATTTCAAACTCTATTCGAAACCACCTGGAAAAGCACAAGTTGATCAATGATTTCCAACATGGCTTCACAAGAGGGCGTTCGTGTCTAACTAATATATTAACATTCTTTTCATCAGTTTTCGAATCCGTGGAAGAGGGGCACAATTATGTTGTGGTATATCTCGACTTCAGCAAAGCCTTCGACAGAGTCCCCTACGAAAGACTAATTAGACAGGTAGAAGTGCATCTTATCAAAGGTAATATCCTTAAATGGATTAGGGCGTGGTTACGGGACAGGAAACAGCGAGTGAGCATAAACTGCACTAAATCGCATTGGAGCAACGTCAGTAGTGGAGTTCCCCAAGGCTCAGTACTTGGACCATTATTATTTATTATATACATAAACGACATAGATATCGGCATAGACAGCAACATAAGTAAATTTGCTGATGACACTAAAATAGGACGTGTAATTGAATCTGACGAGGACTCTGCAAATCTACAGGAAGATCTAAACAAATTTTTCGAATGGTCGGAAAAATGGCAGATGAAATTCATTGTGGACAAATGTAAAGTACTCAGTATAGGAGATGTAAACAGGGAAACCAGTTACCAGATGAACAACGATGCCATTGTGGAATCCGACTGCGAGAGAGATTTAGGAGTAATGATAAGTAGGAATCTTAAGCCAAGTAAACAATTGTTTTTGCTCGTAACAAAGTACTTGGGTTCATACAAAGGAGTGTTAGTTACAAGACTAGCGAGGTCATCTTAAAATTATATCTAGCTCTTGTGAGACCTCACCTGGATTACGCAGTTCAGTTCTGGTCACCGTATTACAGAATGGATATAGAATCCTTGGAAAGAATCCAGAGGAGAATGACAAGACTAATCCCGGGCATGAGGAACCTTGAGTACAGAGACAGGTTAAAGCATCTTAATTTGCACTCCCTCGAGAGACGTAGAGTGAGGGGCGACATGATAGAGGTGTATAAATGGAAGTTAGGGTTAAACAAAGGGGACATTACAAAGGTACTCAAACTATCCAACCACGAGCGAACTCGTAACAATGGTTTTAAATCAGACAAATTTAGATTTCGGCGTGAAATAGGTAAACACTGGTTTGAAAACAGAGTAGTGGATGAATGGAACAAGTTACCAAATATCATCATTAACTCGAATAAGCTGGATAGCTTCAAACATAGGTTGGATGCTTATATGAGCAATAGGAGTTGGGTATAAACGGGACTGCCCAGTATGGGTCAATAGGCCCGCTGCAGTTTCTCCATTCTTATGTTCTTATGTTTACCACCATTCATCATGCCTCGTCACCACCATTCATCAAGCCTCGCCACCACCATTCATCATGCCTCATTATACTAAATTGCGTCGTGTAGGCTTGAGGAAGGTCTTACCACTTAGTGATTTTGTGTGTGTGTGTGTGTGTGTGTGTGTGTGGTCGCATCATTTCTAACCTTACATTACCATACCTTATTTCACCTTACTTTATCCAACCTTACCTTTCTTTACCTTACTTTACCTTATCTTTCTTTACCTTACCTTACCTTTCCTTACCTTACCTTACCTTACCTTACCTTACCTATAGTTTGGTGATATTATGATAGTTAACGATGTCTTAAATAAAAGAAAACAAACTTTTCCATATTCGAAGTAAATTGCCTCAAGTTGTAACAAAAATAAAAAAAAAGTTTATCCTAATTTGGGAAACATGTCAGTTGTGTTTATCTCTAAATAGCGTGACTATATGTATGTCATATCCTGCCCAACCACAGGAATTGTTTACACACACACACACACACACGAGATGAGACTTTAAGCTGCAGTATTAATTTGAATTTATTGCACTTGAATCAGCGACATAGATCAGACTGAAATATGTTTGGGCTTTGTTAATGACAAGTTAATGTAATCCGTCGGGCGGCTCAAGAGCTTCAGGAACGACCCGAGAAAGATTGTCCCGAAGTGAAGGATTTCTGAAGGAGAAGGTGGGAATGGGGGTGGGGTGGGAATAAAGGGGGGAGAAGAGGAAGGGTGAGAATGAAGGGAAGGGGATAAGAATAAAGAAAGTGAGAAGAGGTTGAGTGAGATTGAAGGGAAAAGGGGGTAAAGGGGGTGAGAATTATGAGGGGGAGAAGAGATTGCGGTGAGAATGAAGAAGGGGAGAAGGGGAGGAGTGAGAATGGAGGGAAGGGGGGTGAGAATAAAGAGGGGAGAAGAGGAGGGGATGTGAATGGAGGGAGGGGGGTGAAAATGAAGAGAGGGAAAAGAGATTGCGGTGAGAATGAAGAGTAGGGAAAAGGGTGATAATGGGATAGTTGAGAGATGGTGAAGGGAGAGGGAGAGGGAGGAGGGGAGAAAGATAAAAGCGTTTTAAGCGGAAGAGGAGGTGGGAAAGGGGGGGGGGTGGAGAAGAGAAAGAGGAGAGGGGTGTAGTGGTGGTCGGAGAGGAGAGGGAAGGGGAGGGGAGGAGAGGGGGAGTTATAAGAAAGATGAACTTAAGTGATAAATTGGCCACAGGCGCACGAACTAAACGGATAAGTTGATAAATGAGGGAGATAGCAACCAGTGATGGGGAGAGGTAAGAAAATAAAGAAGATGGTGACTGGTGGAGGACGAGAGAAGAGGAGAATGAGGAAGGGAAGGTGAGAGATGAAATAGTTGGGAAGGGCTGGAGTGAAAAAGAAGGGGAGGAGGAGGAGGAGGAGGAGGAGGAGGAGGAGAGAAGAGATGGTGGATGAAGAAGAATGGATAAGAAAAATAGGGAAAGAGAAGGTGGAGAAGAATGGGGAGGTGCAGAAGTAGATGAAAATAGTGAGTAAATGTGATGTGATAGGGAGATAATATAATACATGAGAGATGATGATACTGGTTGGGTGGTGGTGGTGGTGGTGGTGGTATATTGTAGATAGTATAGAAGGGACGGACAGTGTTGTAGGTGTAGTGGTGGTGTAGAAGCGACGCTGTGGTGATGGTAGAGATGGTGGTGAACGTGATATTGTGGGGGTGATGACGAGAGAGAGACGTTCTCGTTATGGGAGAGGGTGTTGGAGGTGTTGGAGGAAGTGGTGAAGGAGAAATATTGGAGAGGGCGACGGAGGTGATTGTGGTGATGGTGTGGTAACAGAAGATTGTGATGGTATGGTGTGGTGGAGAGGTAACAGAAGAGTGTAGTGGTGCGTATAAGACAACGAGCAGACGGATATATTAATGTAAGGTGAGCGATATTTTATATTTGGTGCCGCCAACACCACGGTTTTGGTGGTGATGGCCACCACCGTCGTCGCCACCACCACCAACAAAATCACTTGTTGGTGGTGACAAAACACACACACACCATCGTCGCCTGATTACGTGTCAGGTCCGTAGAGCTACTTAATGATGCACGTTAATTACTTGACCATGTTACTGATAGATGACGGAGAGCGACCATGGAAGGCAGGTGGTGTGGGTGCTGGTGTAGGTCCTCGTTAAAGACCTGATAGTGGTGATGGCTACGTAGTGAAGGGCAGTTCTGGGTAATAGCTTATACTGGTAGTTAGATAACCTGGGTAGGTTTTGGGCTATTAGGTGGTCATTATCCCTCCGCAGCGCTATCAAACTAAGACTCGGGTGGACAGGCCATGTGGATGATGAGTCTTGTAGTAGCGGAGGTGGTCAGGGGAGTCTACAGCCTGAGCACTTTTTTTTTTATGTATTATGAAACCAAGTTCCTCTTAGATCTTGGTTAATGATACTGTAGTGTTGTGTTTTACAGCTATTGTATCCCGAGTCTTATTAAAGTATAAATAGATCTTAATAACTCGATGATACAATACACATATTTAGTTGTATTTATTACAGTCAAGGTCTGATTATTACCCTGTCCAACAGCTCTCATTCTCAATCATGTTTTATACGAGTTTCAGTAAGAGAGGATTTTTATTACTGGTACTAAGAGTGAGAGACCATCTGTAGGTAGTTCATTACACTCATCTCCAGACCACGCGAAGCTTATCTCATCTTTTGTACTCTGAGATTGTACCGAGAAAAAGATGAATAAATGATAGACAAAAACTAGATGCCCCGTTATACTCATCATGACTAAAGGATAAAAACAATACGAAGAAAAAGAGTACCGTTAACCGTCTGCCTGGAAGCTTATGAGTTGTGAATTTTTGTGTGAAGATGGTGACAGTGTGTGTGTGTGTGTGTGTGTGACCTCGGTATCTGACATATCTTACACTGCCACTGTCCTGAATGAAGAATTTGAGTTCATCTGTTTAACAGATTTTCTCCTTGTTCGTCATATTTTGTCTTTTTCGTGTTTATCGTCTTCATCGTGTTTACCGCCTTCTTCGTGTTTACCGCCTTCTTCTTCTTCTTCTTCGTGTTTACCGTCTTCTTCATCTTCTTGTTTACCGTCTTTTGCTTCTTGTATTTTCTCACTATATAAACATTATATACAACATGAGTCGTCAATGAGACATAATATACAAGAGTATTTATATTCACACAATGTCTCCACCAAAGTTTTTTTTAGTTCATATTAAAATATTTTTTTGTATAGTGATAACATGAGGTGTTGAGGCCCCGCGGCTACGGCTCTGTGTTATGAAACATACGATGGGCGAGACTAATAATTTCGCCATCGATTAACACCTTTTTTCCCGCGTTAAGTGGGAAGCGGCCGTCTTGCCTGAGTGTCCGGGCGTGAAGGGCGGAGCCTCTTATGTTTATGAGCCTTAGAAAAAAACTTGTATCGGTCTTCTCCGAACACCTGAGAAGAATGGGACGAGCATCGTGAGGAGAATGAAGTGAGCATCATTAAGGTGAGGAGGCATCTCCAGCTTTGACCTCTGGGACCGAGCTGTTGATATGTAAATGGATTGAAGAGTGCCGCCAGTTGTGTTACTCTTGAGGCTGGTGGGTCCCATAAAACTTGTTCCTGTAATCGTTAGGTTAAGTTTTTGTCTCTTTAAAACCTGGACTTTTATTCCCCGTCTATATCTTTATGTTGGTGTTCATGTGTGCCGGGCTGGTACAGGGCGAGCCTGTGTGAAGTAGGAGAAACATATTGTTCACCATCATAGGGGAAACTCTTCAAGTTAAACCCAGCTTGTGGACGCAGCACCTAACAAGGCAGTACCCTGTTGTCAACACCGTCGTTAGCGAGGTCGGACCCCCGCTAGGACCACCTGGCGGGAGGAGTTACAGTTCCTGGTTGGGGGGAGGATGGGAGGTGGTAGAGGAGTGCGAGAAAACACGTGTTGTTGATGATAGACTGGAAGATTAGAAACAGTTCATTCGTTTGGATTATTTGTTCCCTGACATTCACCAATCACACCCTGACGCCTCTCACCTCCACTGGCACTAGATAACGTCAAAGGTGACCTGAACCTTGTTGACTAATCGTAACACGTAAACACTGATCATGACCACGTAATATAGTGGCTAATGTCGCATTCAGCGATCACTATCATACAAGTGGATTTTTTCAAGTGATTATTAAATAAATCTAGAGTAAAAGATTAACATCGATTTACACTTTGTAAATTAGTATAAAATATAAATGTAGATTTATCTCGATACAAATACTGGATGTATTAATCTTGCTGTCATGGGTTGCGTCAGGCTTACCCACGCAACCAACGCCAAAGTTTGTTTTACCAGAGATAAGACGCCCGGCGAGGCATAACTGGGACATGTATTTTTCAATTAGTGTATGTTAGCCAGCCTTTAGGGGGGTGGGCAGTGAAACAGTGTTGTACTGTTCATCGCTTCACACCAAAAAAACCTCATTTTGAGTAGTATCCCCTGAGCCATGGGTTAGTTAAGACGTCGTCTCCATCCTCTCCCTCCTGAAAGGGGGCGGGACACCACACCACACAGAGTCCTCCACCGCCACTCCGTCCTGTGAACCGTCGTCGACACGAGACTAAGCGTGTTAACCTAGGTTGTTATCCCCGTGGAAATATCACGTGTGGATGCCTGGTTGCGACAAGAGCAATCCAGGCTGGCCTATCAAACCTACAGTAAATGGTTAATTAATTCATGCTTACAGAGTTCTCCTGCACGACACCCGTCTACAGTGACTGTCAGTGACGCGAGACTATGTGTGGTAACCCAAGAGTACTTTTTGTTTCTATAGCCCGTGAAAAGAAGTTCTTGTGCGGAAGCCTGGTTGCAACAAAAGCAATCCAGGCTGGCAGTAAATGTATCACTTGAAGAATTAAGGCTCTGTTAAGTCATACCTACAGTAGAGTAATCACATGTGTCCCCAAGTTGAAAATTCTCTTTTAGAAGATTAATTTTATTACAGCGTGAACGTGAGTGAATCATATATCCATGCAAATTGTAAATCATTGTATGGAAGCTTGACAAATAAATGTAAGTGCAATTATCTGCCCGAATCTGTGATCCTAACTTATTATTACTAAAGGTAATGACTGATTGGTTATGACAAAGTATAACCAATAACTTAGATGGATGTTGAAAATTAAATGAATTCATTAAATCATCATTTATCAAGTATAAATCATGGAATGTCGAGTGGTGGAGTGAAACTTCTACGTAGATACGCCATAATCTCCTGTAAGTAATCAGTGTGAAGGTATCGAACTCTACGGTAAGAAATAAGAAAAAGACACATTATTATCTTTATATAATATAATCCACTCATACTTACCACCGATCCACCCAAAACCATGACACTTGCCTTCAGCGCATATAGTAGAGTTATAGAGAAGTACCTGGAGGATTATTTCTTAGATTCCAGTCCTAAATATCTACATATTAAACACATAGACTTAACAGTTAACAGTAATATTTTTGCCAAGTGTGTATGACAGGTGTTTGCATCGTATATTTGTCGAGTTTGTATGACACGTGTGTTTGCCAGGTGTGTGTGTCGTATATTACTGCACCGGTACACCTGGTCCCATTGTTGACGTTCCATGTTCTGTTTATCTGATACATAGCTCTTGGTGTGCTGGGGAACTCTTCTACTTGGAATCATACACTGACGACTTTTTGTATGTGTGTGTGTGAGAAAAAGAGATAGAGAGAGAGAGAGAGAGAGAGAGAGAGAGAGAGAGAGAGAGAGAGAGAGAGAGAGAGAGACAATAGAATGGAAGGTAAATCCGTATAGCAAGTGGAGGAGAAGGAACAGGAAACTAAGAGGGGTGAAGGAGAAGGTGATGGAAAAGGGAGGAATAGGTGAGTGGGATTGGGGTGAAGGGAGATGAGGATGAGGAGGAGGCGAGGGGAGCCTATCCCCCTAACACGCTATACGTGTGGGCGTATCATTAGATAAACTGGACCTGGGTTCACGGCCTATCAGCACACACCCACCGTGTTATTGGCTGACTCATCTGCTAAACGAGACGGCCTTCTAACATGGAGTACTGCTGACCTAAACGAGTCTACCTGTATCTCTGAGACTATGTTTACCTTACTTATTGTGGGTCACGGTGAACAATAAGCACCCCAGTTTGTTTTCACCTGATAATTAAACATCTTAACGCTACCTGGGGGTTTGGTTAGGTTAGTTTACTGTATGTTAGACTAGGTAGGGTTAACGCTAGTGTGTTTAATTATCAGGTTAAAGAAGCTGGGGTGCCTAATGTTCATGTCACCCATTATTATTGTATTTTCTACTTTATGGTGGACAAGAGAACAGACACTTGAGGGTGTGTGTGACTACACAAACCTAACGTCACACACACACACACACAGGTAGAGAGGAGAGGAGAGGTGTAGTGTATGTCCCTCTCTGTTCTGCATATTTGTGAACTAATTAATTGTTTTACCAGTTGGTGAGGGGTGTGGTGGTCAAGTTGGCTCACACCGGATATCACAAGAGTAATAAACACTGCTTGGGGTGATTGAGTTTACTCATATAATTAGAAATTATATATTAAATGTTACTGTATGAGTATTGACATAGTATATACAATCTTAGTGCCTTTCGCCTGCTTATATTATGTGTTTATAAATGTCGAGTTTTTGCGTGTTTATAGGGCGCGGGTTGAAGACAGCTGCGACTCTCGGCCACTTCTTTAAAAACAAACCTAAGTCAACGAGTCACAATGAAGACGGTAGTTGTTGAAGCTCTGTAATACATCAATATCAGTTTCAGGTGGAAGGGATGGAGGTACAACTTGGGATAATGGTAACAGTTGAGGCTGAGATAAACGTTAGCGGTAGTATAGTACAAGGCGGGCAGTTGTGAGTGATGGCGGTGGTAGGGGACAGTAATATAGGGTGTGAGGGCGATGAAGATGGATCATGCTGTTGACTACGCTCACTACAGGGATTATTGTCGTAGATGCGCTCGTTGCCGGGTTTAGGTGAGAGCATAGCTGTGTGGGTGAGGTGCCATCACGCTCTCTGCCGGGATCGGGTCACAGTTGTGTTCCTGACCTTTGGTAGAGGTGCCTACTATGCTCTGTACGGGGACCATCACAGTTACGCTCGTTCCTGGGACTTTCACGTGAGTGAGGGTGTGACACCACTGTACTCAATGCTGGAATATTGTTCTTTATGCTCGTTCATTTTACTTACTTGTACGTATTAGGTAGTAGGCAGCTATCAAACAGGGAGGTACTACTGCCTGGGAAGATATTGGAAACATAATGTGTTGTCTAATGGTAGACCCTGCTGCCATATGGCATCACAAAAATTGTGACCAAATCCCAGGTTGCTGATCTGTTTTTCTGCTTCCGTTACACACAATTGCAGGGTCTCAATTGTTTCTCTTACTTGACAACACAACATACATGTATTGTTTATCGCTATTTTTTCTTTATAGTTCTGTATTATTATTATTACAGTGTTATTACTATTATTGTTATCAATATTATTTTATTTTACTTTTTATTATAAATTTTATTTACTATGAATAATTATTACATTTTCGCCCCCAGGCCCTGATGTGGGTCATTGACCTGTGCCCGGGTGGGCTAATCCTGTAAAAAAAAAAAAATAAAAAAAAAAAAAAAAAAAATATATATATATATATATATATATATTTCATTAGCCCAATAAAGCACGCGGACTTCTACATACAATCAACACCTCAACCCGCCAGGATTCGAACCCACGGCCCACAAGCCTATGACTGTGACCGGGGAACGCTAACCGCTGGACCACCAGGATGCTAAAAGCAGTCCTAGACTGGTGGTCCAGCGGTTAGCGTTCCCCGGTCACAGTCATAGGCTTGTGGGCCGTGGGTTCGAATCCTGGCGGGTTGAGGTGTTGATTGTATGTAGAAGTCCGCGTGCTTTATTGGGCTAATGAAATATATATGGATCCTCGTGTTTCGAAGCCGGATTTGGTAAAACGTTACTCTGACCACCTAAGTGGTGCGGGTGGTCCCCATTAGAGGTTCACGGCGCCATAAGCTCGTTGAACAGGCTTTGTGTGAAATATAACAAAGTCTAGGACTGCTTTTAGCATCCTGGTGGTCCAGCGGTTAGCGTTCCCCGGTCACAGTCATAGGCTTGTGGGCCGTGGGTTCGAATCCTGGCGGGTTGAGGTGTTGATTATATATATATATATATATATATATATATATATATATGCAAGTAAATCACTGTAGGTGCGCGTGATCTAGGTATATGCTGATAACCACCAGGAAAGAAGAAAGTCTGTACTCACCCCTGAAGATGTGAATTACACGAAAGCGCTTGGGAACTTCGTGTTTTCTTCTTTCCTGGTGGTTATCAGCATATATATATATACATACATATGATATATATATTATAATATATATATATATATATATATATATATATATATATATATATATATATATATATATGTTTATTTATTACTTCCCCCCCCCTTACTGTGTACACTGTGGGTAGTTATAGCTCATTTCTCAGCCTTGTGTTGACTGTGTGCTTGTTGCCGTCTACTGTGGAGGGAAGGGGACCGCTGCCTGTACGAGGACGTTCCCACAATGCTAATTACCGGGTCCTTATGGTAGTTAGGTCTTCATTTAAAGTTTTCGTTCCGTGAACCGTGCAGTTTGTTCATTACCGCTTGTCATGTCGCAGTTAAGCTCGTTCCCCCTGCCATCTGGTTTATACCACTTTAATTGGTTGGTATGGTTAGTCATGGGTTTCCGCAATAATGACGTCACAACATAGAGTGACTACGTCTTTGTTGTCAACATTGATACAGTACGTATCCTCGGTACAGCGAGCAAGGTCTTAGTTTATTGTTTGACTCGTGTGTGTGTGTGTGTGTGTGTGTCATTGGAAGTGCATGTACTGTATGTGCATTACATCTCTGTAAGTGTATGTGTGTGTATCACTGGGTGTGTGTGTTTGTGTGTGAGTAATATTCACAGTCCAGACAAAATTGCTCACTAGTTGGCCGGACTTTTTCCTGTTTGAGTGCACGACGGGAGACATAACCTCATTAAACTTACTAATATGTTTAGTATACTACACAATATATTACACAGTCACCATCATACTACACAGTATATTACACAGTCACCATCATACTACACACATTATATTACACAGTCACCATCATACTACACACATTATATTACACAGTCACCATCATACTACACACAGTATATTACACAGTCACCATCATACTACACACTTTATATTACACAGTCACCATCATACTACACACATTATATTACACAGTCACCATCATACTACACAGTATATTACACAGTCACTCATCATACTACACACAGTACCGGTATAGTTTGTATTATTGATGGAGTGGCCTTGTCAGGCTCTCCCGCCACCCATTGACTGACATGTGACACCAATACACCATAGAGTATTATGTGTGTGTGTGTGTGTGTGTGCGTGCGTGCGTGCGTGTGTAATACTAATAATAATAATTAACGGTTTATTGAAAAAATTCTGCAGCCCGAAGGCTGAAAATATACATTGGACATAAATGACTTATTACATACATTGGTGGTTTAACAAAAGCCTACATTAGAGAAAGGTAAAGGAACATCCAGTGAACATACAGATTAATGTTTACAGTGGAAGTCACATAGATCTTGTGCGCTGAGGTGTTGAACAGCAGACACGTAGTGTAGTAACTCCCTCACAGATGGTGTTATGAGGGGCATCACGTGGTGTAGTAGTTCCCTCACAGGTGGTGTTATGAGGGGCTTGATGTGGTATAGTAATTCCCTCACAGATGGTGTTATGAGGGGCTTCACATGGTGTAGTAATTCCCTCACAGGTGGTGTTATGAGGGACCTCATGTAGTGTAGTAATTCCCTCACAGATGGTGTTATGAGGGGCTTGACGTGGTGTAGTAATTCCCTCACAGATGGTGTTATGAAGGGCCTGACGTGGTGTAGTAATTCCCTCACATGCTGCTGTAGCAATTCATTCATTACGTGGTGTCGTAGCATCATGGGGACACCACATGGTCTGGTGTCACAGGCCTTAACTCACTCAAGTGAGTGAGGTGTGGTCTCAGGCCTTCCTATCGTGGACGGATTAACACATAGCTGGTGTTGTTGGGTCTCACGGGCAGTTATCACTGGAAACCTGGGACCTCACTCTGTGAAGGTTAGCTTTGGTATGACTCAGTTGTTACTGTTGAGTTGTTTTTCACTGACTTAAGCACTGTTCACCACTATTCAACACTGGTTCCATTCCTTTCCTAAATGAAATAGTAACTTCTGGCGAGAACTTGTTGATGTTCTGGTGGGGAGGAGGGTTCAGGGGAGGGAGTTGGTATGGGCCAACACAACAGCTGACCTGGCTGCTGCCAGAGCAGCGCCAGGTACGTCTTGACCCTTCGGTGTGTGTGTGTGTTGTCAGGTCCTCCTGCCTCACCCTTAGCAACGCCAGGAACCCCAACCCTCCCTCACCTCTCACCGGCCTCCACCCCTCCCTCACCTCTCACCGGTCTTGTAACACTCCCCCTCACCTCTCACCGGTCTTGTGACAACCCTCCCTTACCACTCACCGGCCTCCACCCCTCCCTTACCTCTCACCGGCCTCCACCCCTCCACCACCAGTTACTTATATCACGTCACGATTGACCGTAAAATCGAAGAAAAAAGTTTCCAAATATAAGTTCTCTCCACAGAACCAAAAACAAAACTCTGACTAAGTCTTAGAGTTAAAGGTGGACTCAAGTTGAAGCGTAAAATGGAAGAAACCCCAGATTATAGCGTATAATTGAAGATTAAAAGGGCGTAACGCCAAGATGTAGCATATAATAAAATATTAAACTCTTTCGTGTAGAATCAAAGACAGGATTCCGTGCATCGAATTAGAAAGAAAAATGGATAAAAAAGTCAACATGACCACGAAGACCATTACAGCATTAGGCCATGAAGTTGACGAATGTGTACAAAAAGTAATCTATGAGATCCGCGTGTCATGCCAGCTGCGTCTTCGCGTGGCACGACCACAGGACAAAAGGACGGGTGTGACAGAGTCCTTCGGAAAAAGGTGTGGTGTCACGGCTGAGGGACCGACACGGGAGGCCCAGTACAGGTCAAAGGACACTCACCCACTGTCTTGTAGCTCAGGGCCCGACCCACCTCTCTCTCCCCTTCCCTGATACTTTCTCATCTCAGCATCTGCGACACCTGTACAGTGTACATCAGCTTAACTCGTACGCCCAACCTCACCCCCTGCTCGTCTCTACCACTCCTCCTCTCTTCTAGTACCTCAATCTAACCACAGGTGACCATCTAACACCTGTCCCCCCAGCACCTCAGTCTAACCACAGGTGACCACCAAACACAAGTTCCTCCAGTACCTCACCTCCACCATCATTCATTAGCATACAGCGGTAATAATCCCTGGCAGATACACTCGTAGGCACGTGTACTTGAGTAAAGGTTTGTTTATGTTTCTCAAGCCTTGGGTTGACATGCCAACAGCTTCCATGCAGAGTCGATTTATATGTGTTTATGCACGAATTCAAATAGAATATGGCAGGTTGACTTTATACATGGTGGAGGGTGAAAATCATGATGGGTTGCGTAATGTAGACACTTGAGGCTCACACTCAAGGAGATAGAGGCATCCCTGAGTACCTCTTACACCTCTCAAGTTCCACTATGGTCCCATAGGTGTGTAAACTCTCGACTCTTTGGGTTAAGTATCGCCCCTGTGTCAGAATACATATATATGTAGATGGCCATGATAGCCGCACGTGAGAGGGTAGGGGTGACCCCAGCAACACACACTGTCGTCAGGGGCGTCTTCGTCACTCTCTCTTTGTTTGTGTTCAAGAAATAATTGAATTGAATTGAAACAGTTTATTTAGCCAGAAAAACACAGATACAGAGTGGATAATATTGACAATATTAACATGGCTAAGCCAGTTGAGAACCTGAGCTCTCCTTTAGGCACCTGATATATACTATACATTTATCTCAAGGAAGTATTATGTAACATTTAGTAACATCTGGAATAATACAATAGCATGATGGTAATAAGAACATCTCATAATGTTACCACGGTTATCACTTCAATATTTATTTAATTTATTTAATTATTATTATGTTTATTTTTATTTTATTTATTTTATTTATTATAAGCATATACATAAATTACAGTGGAATTGAAAAACATAATTATTATGGGGAAGCAGTACAACATGGGTTGTAAAGTATTAAGGTTGAACAAGTTCAGAGCTGTCAGGATTATGTCTAGTTGGCAAATATATTTATTGCAATGGTAATTTCTTATCTATTTACATGATAATTTCCGATAAAACGACTTTGATGGTACAATAAAAGCAGGTACTATAGTTATAGTAGGTATTACAAGAAATATTATACTTAGACAATAAATATTTTTTTAGAGGTGATTTAAAGGAAGGGAGCGTATTCTTTGCTTAAGTTGTTCCACACCTTCACACCATGATATTTTATGGAGGTCTGGGACTGAGAGGAGCGCATGGGGGGTGGTCTTAGTAGCTCTGGGTGCCTTCAGTTGTATCTCTGATTATTCCGGAACCGGAAATAGTTATTGTCAAGCAAGTGATTGATAGATTTGTAAACAAAGAGGGCACAGCAGTAGGTGTTAATATCTTCGAATGTTAACATTTTCAATTTAGCAAATTTTTCGTTTGTGTGATCTGTTTTTTTTTTCAAGTACAACTCTCTTTTGTGCAGTTACCAGAGATTGTGTTTTTGAAGAGCCAGAGGCCCCCATAATGTGTGACAGTGAATCAGGTGTTGGTAAACAAGATCACGATAGATTTCTTTCATTGCTGTGAGAGTGAGCGACTGTCGAGTGTGATACATGATACCGCACTGTTTATTGACTTTGCTGTGAATGGCTTGTATGTGGTTTCTCCAGTTAAGTTTCTCGTCAACATTGACTTCGAGGAATTTAATATTGTGTTCGCGTTTGAGGGTAAATGTAAATGTATCAGTAGGAGCAAATGTCGATTTTTCTACATTATGCATTTAGCAGCATCGTTCCACATGAAGTGTTCCACGAAGGGTGTGTGGCCAGCCATGTGGATCATCGTCCATTGGTTCTCGCTGTGGTACACGAACCAACTTCTCAAAGGTTCATATTTTTCTCTTAACTAAAGACGGGAGAACCCTTCGAAATTTCCACTCCCGCCAGAGCACAGAATTTATTGTCTAAATGACGTCAAATAAGCAGTGAGACTCACCCGTAACGAGATACCAGTACTTTTTCTTATCCTCAGTTCTGGAGAAGTATAAATGCCCAAATCTTAGAACCTAAACCCAGGAAGAATAGGCGAGTTGTGTTCCCCTGGAGCCTCTCTTACACTGAGGCGCCGCTTATCACACCCACTCTACCATCCCTCTCACACTTCATCCTCTTGAGGTCAGATGCAGATATTTGTGAAGAAGGGGAGAGGGAGGGAGAATTTCTTCTCGTAAGACTAGTGTACAAGGGATTACCACACACATAGGAAATGTGTGGCTGGTGACACTCCTACGCTTATTATTTGTCATTATTTTCTTAGTTTTAACATTAATTTACATGTGTTGTAAGCTTTTTTGTGACGTTGGAGACTTGATGTAATTTATTTGCATCAATTTTGAAATGTCTTGTGATTTAGGGGGTCATAATTTAAACTAATTTGCTTGTGTTGTAAATTATGTTGTGACGCTCAGGTTTTTAACATATAGATACTAGAACACAGTGCCATGTGTGCCCACCTCCCAACTGATCCCCATGACCTCTAGCTAGGAAGGAGGGCCCTTGGCGCCACCTGGGGTCCGAGCAACTAACTAATGATATGTTGTGGAGGGTTAGCGGGGGCGGCTGTGACCCGCTATTGTCGCACACCTGACCTTCTTCACGCTCCTGACCTCTGGGTATGCTGACCTGCAGGGGGTCTGGCGTAGAGGGAGGGATTGTATGTCTATAGGACGTGGAAAATCGTGTGGATTTGTGGGTGATTTATGTGTGTGTGTGTGTGTGTGTGTGTGTGTGTGTTGTTGTTATTGTTGTTGTTGATTCATGTCATGGTAAAACACGTGTGGCCGGTGGTGTTGGCATGGAGGGAGGGAATCACTTTATCTCTTCCTGTAGGAGACGTATCTGGAGGGAGTCACGTTATCTCTTCCTGCAGGAGACGTGGCTGGCAGAGAGAAAGTCACCAACAGAGGGTAGTCGTGCCTCTCGGTCTCCCGCCCTGGAAAAACTGGCGAGCGTGAACCAACAAGGGCTAATTAACGTGTCCACGGCGGCCACACCTCTCTTGGTCCTCTGCTGAGTCTCTGGTGGCACATATATAACTGGATTCGATCACACCTGCTCGTATATACACCTGTTTAGAACACACCCGGTTTGATAAACATACACACACCTAGCTAGATATTTTCCCAACTAATCAATTACATATCTGGCACACTATTGACAAATGTAGCCAATTACTTACACACATGTAGTAATCATTTATGTATTTGACCCAAGGTTTTACACATCTGCAAAGACACTTGCATACCTGTCAAACATTTACACACCCATTTACACACCTTGCCAGATACCGTATAGTAAACTTCATTCATGACACTTACTGACTTGAGCAGGTATTTTGTACGCTTAGTCCCTTTAGTACACACTTGGTAAGATCGTTAAATAAGAATATTGACTGACATTAAGTAACCTGAGTACATGAAAATACTTATGCGTTTACTTGTAGAAAGATTCCGGTTTTCTAGGGAACTACTCAGCCACACATGTGACTCACACTCCAAGTTAGTTGTGGCTCTATATGATTATCAGGCGTATGTGTGTGTGTGTGTGTGTGTGTGTGTGTAGGTAGGTAATGCTGGATGCCTTAGTTTAACAGTCAGTTGTGTAGGTTATTGTGTATACCAGTCAGTGCTGGAGTCATGGTGTACGAGTCAGCTGTGTTGAAGGTTTAAGATGTGTATTATAGTTCCTGGTCTTAACCATGAGGCGAACACCAAGTGACTTACGTAAGATGGTTTAACAGTCATTAACAAAGACAGTCAATAAGATCAAGACAGTCCAGTAAGTTGATTTAACAGTCAGTTATGTGGGCGGTGTGCTTGATCTTGCTGTGTTGAGTTTCGCCTTGTCACTTATAAGGCGACCAAAAAAAAAAAAATCGGTAAGTAAGAAAAAGTTACGTGAAAGTGAAGGCGGAAAGCAACAAAAGAAAGAAAGTTATCGGCGTTGGGATGTGTTTATTAGTAATGAAGACGATGACTCAATAGTGGTAGCGAGGAATGGAAAGTTGACCCGAAAATAATGGGTAACAGACGTGGAGGAAAATTACAGTAAAAAAAAAAAAAAGAAAAAAATATAACACTATGCATCAAAAAGGAAGACAAATTACACAGAAAATGTTTTATGTTGACGAAAATCGATCCGAATGTATAAGAACACGGGAGACCGAGAGTTGGCCATTTTGCACCTGAAAATAACAACAGCAACAGGAAACATCCCTCATATGCGATAAACATCTAGCAGTCAGGTCAGATAAGCCTGGTGTGGTGTTGAGTGAAGAGTGTTGTGGAGGTTGAAGCATCACGGGGTCATGGGAGGTGATGAGAGAGCCACCACCTCCAGGAAGTAAACATGTGTGAAAGTGAGGCAAGTGAATTGGGCTTTAACTAACACAGCGCGGTGATGAAAGTGACTAGACGAAATTAAGAGTGAAGGAAAGTGACATACAGGCTTTCTAGAAAATGAGAAAATGGATGAAGGAAGGAAAAGGGGGAGGAGGAATAAGAGAAAATACCAACAACAGCCTCCAGCACCATATTATTACTGTTACCTCACTCTCACCCTTCTGCTGCCCCGGTTCAGTGCCCAGCCCCACTTAACTCAACCCAGTACCACCCTACCCCCACCTCATCTCACTTCACCTCACCTTACCAAATAAACTAAACCTCAACGCCTCCTCTGCCTCTCTCTCCCCCTCCCCTCCCCACCACACACCCTGAAGGTATGGTCGGCCCTCCAACCCATCCGGCCACTCCAACCTCCCTCCCTCCCTTCGTCCCTCCCTCCCTCCAAAGGATTGTTAATCTCACATATTAACTCACTCTATGTCTGAGCACACACACACACACACACACACACACGCACGCACGCACACACACACACACACACACACACACACACCGATAGATATAAGAATAGCACCATCCCATCTATTGTTAAAATAATAAACAACTCCTGATTTATGTACTGTACAGCCCTGTAAATGCATTCAATGCATATTATATCATTATGTCTAAATCAAATGTAAGTCTGTATATTTTCAGCCACCGGCTGCAACTCTATTAATAAACCGTTTATTATTATTATTACACACACACACACACACACACACACACACACACATCTTCATTCCTAAAATTCAGTAATATCGAAACGTTTGAGAATGTGACCTAAACAAAACTGTTCCTCTTAGTGCTGGCTCTAGACCTACCATGGACGGACTCTACTTCCCTTCCTGGCAGAAGTACAACAGACATAAACAAAGAAACATCTAAACAATACCTGTCAGGCTAAAAGGTGTAAATTACGAACACTTTTCGAACATTACAGCCGTCTATTGCGAGTCACTGAACGGTATCGTGCATCAGGAATCGTAATCGCGGAGTTGTGATCCCTATCGCTCATCGCTGATCATTACTGCACATTATGGATGGTTATCGTGCATGTTTTGGCTATTGTGGATCCGTTCTAAAAGGAGGCAAAGTATCACACCAGGGAGTGATATCCTCAGTGTTGCTCGTCCGCTAATGGTCACTGTTTAGGGCAAGACTTGGTGCTGTTCATACCCAGAGGCGGTCCTACGTGTCCTGTGTAGCTAATATGTGTTCTTTTATAGGTATGTGTATATATACATAAATTTCATGTATGTGTTTGTCTATGAGGTGTGTGTGTGTATGTGTGTGTTCTTAGTCGTGTATGTTATTGGTTTCTGTTCTTCGTGACATGTGTGTATATATTCTATCAGGCAGACACGGTGGAGCCACAGTTACCACAAACACCCGACGACCTGTGTCACCGAGGTTCATCTTGTCTTGGTGTCTTAAAAGTCGTGTCAGAAGTTGTGTGTCAGAGATCGTGAACGGAAACACGCTCCACAACAAAACTTTTTCTTCCCGTTTTTTGTTTAATCATTTTTCTCCGCTTGTCATAAATTGTTTTTCTTTCTTTCTTTCCTAAAAACAATATTCATTTAAAGTTTGAAATGCTGTTTTGTTTTTCTCGTTTCTGTTTTTCTCGTTTCTGTTTTTCTCGTCTTTGTTTTTCTCGTCTTTGTTTTTCTCACGTCCGCGCCAGTTCTGGATCTTAAGCGACCTGGCAGTGAGACTTTCACCAATTTTGGAATTTAAACGATGTCATCTTCCTCCAGGGGCTGACTTACATGTCTCTCTGGGTTTAATAGGTGTTCCTGATTCTTAATTATGGTTTCCTGTTGTTGATTCCCGTTTATTGTCTCCTGATGCCGATTCCTGTTTATTGTCTTCTGATGCCGCTTCTCCTGTTTATTTTCACTTGTTTAAGGTTTTAATGGGTGGACATGATGTGATTTGTTATGTAATTGTTATTTTAATTATGTAGTTGTTAGAGAGAATGATTATGTAGTTAAGAGGAATAATTATGTAGTTGTTAGAGAGAATGATTTTGTAGTTATGAGGAATGATTATGTAGTTGTTAGAGAGAATGATTATGTATTTGTTAGAGAAAATTATTATGTAGTTAAGAGGAATAATTATGTAGTTGTTAGAGGTAATAATTATATAGTTGTTAGAGAGAATGATTATGTAGTTAAGAGGAATGCTTATGTAGTTAAGAGGAATAATTATGTAGTTGTTAGAGAGAATGATTTTGTAGTTAAGAGAAATGATTATGTAGTTGTTAGAGAGAATAATTATGTAGTTGTTAGAGAGAATGATTATGTAGTTGTAAGAGAGAATGATTATGTAGTTGTTAGAGTAATTATGTAGTTGTTAGAGAGAATAATTATGTAGTTATTAGAGAGAATGATTATGTAGTTATTAGAGAGAATGATTATGTAGTTAAGAGGAATGGTTATGTAGTTGTTAGAGAGAATATTACTTCCATCTTGTGTCACAGATTAAAACCACTTGGCTGTGATTTTATATCACAAGTTGTTGGGAAAACATTAACTTATAAAGCTTGAAAATCTGGTCTGCCAGGAACTTAAACTTGACACTCGGAGTCTTGCATGACAGGAGATGGAGCTCAGTTGTGTTAGTCTATCTGGTCAAGTTGCCACACGACACCAAACTTATGCAAGGAAGATATTGTCACTAAACACCACTTAACGTGATACACGGCTCCAGTGTCGAGCGTTTGATGACTTGGTTGGTGATAGTAAAGAGTGAGTGTTTGATGCCGTCGTTGGTGATAGTGGAGCGTGAGTGTTTGATGCCTTGGTTGGTGATAGTGAAGAGTGAGTGTTTGATGCCGTCGTTGGTGATAGTGAAGAGTGAGTGTTTGATGCCGTCGTTGGTGATAGTGAAGCGTGAGTGTTTGAGGCCGTCGTTGGTGATAGTGGAGCGTGAGTGTTTGATGCCGTCGTTGGTGATAGTGAAGAGTGAGTGCTTGATGCCGTCGTTGGTGATAGTGAAGAGTGAGTGTTTGATGCCGTCGTTGGTGATAGTGGAGCGTGAGTGTTTGATGCCGTCGTTGGTGATAGTGAAGCGTGAGTGTTTGATGCCGTCGTTGGTGATAGTGAAGAGTGAGTGTTTGATGCCGTCGTTGGTGATAGTGAAGAGTGAGTGTTTGATGCCGTCGTTGGTGATAGAGAAGAGTGAGTGTTTGATGCCGTCGTTGGTGATAGTGAAGCGTGAGTGTTTAATGCCGTCGTTGGTGATAGTGAAGCGTGAGTGTTTGATGCCGTCGTTGGTGATAGTGAAGCGTGAGTGTTTGATGCCTTGGTTGGTGATAGTGAAGCGTGAGTGTTTGATACCTTGGTTGGTGATAGTGAAGCGTGAGTGTTTGATGCCGTCGTTGATAGTGAAGAGTGAGTGTTTGATGCCGTCGTTGGTGATAGTGAAGCGTGAGTGTTTGAGGCCGTCGTTGGTGATAGTGGAGCGTGAGTGTTTGATGCCGTCGTTGGTGATAGTGAAGCGTGAGTGTTTGATGCCGTCGTTGGTGATAGTGAAGCGTGAGTGTTTGATGCCGTCGTTGATAGTGAAGAGTGAGTGTTTGATGCTGTCGTTGGTGATAGTGAAGCGTGAGTGTTTGATGCCTTCGTTGGTGATAGTGAAGCGTGAGTGTTTGATACCTTGGTTGGTGATAGTGAAGCGTGAGTGTTTGATACCTTGGTTGGTGATAGTGAAGCGTGAGTGTTTGATGCCGTCGTTGGTGATAGTGAAGCGTGAGTGTTTGATGCCGTCGTTGGTGATAGTGAAGCGTGAGTGTTTGATGCCTTGGTTGGTGATTGTGAAGCGTGAGTGTTTGATGCCTTGGTTGGTGATAGTGAAGCGTGAGTGTTTGATGCCGTCGTTGATAGTGAAGAGTGAGTGTTTGATGCCGTCGTTGGAGATAGTGAAGCGTGAGTGTTTGATGCCGTCGTTGGTGATAGTGAAGCGTGAGTGTTTAATGCCGTCGTTGGTGATAGTGAAGAGTGAGTGTTTGATGCCGTCGTTGGTGATAGTGAAGCGTGAGTTGTTTGATGCCGTCGTTGGTGATAGTGAAGAGTGAGTGTTTGATGCCGTCGTTGGTGATAGTGAAGCGTGAGTGTTTGAGGCCGTCGTTGGTGATAGTGGAGCGTGAGTGTTTGATGCCGTCGTTGGTGATAGTGAAGAGTGAGTGTTTGATGCCGTCGTTGGTGATAGTGAAGAGTGAGTGTTTGATGCCGTCGTTGGTGATAGTGGAGCGTGAGTGTTTGATGCCGTCGTTGGTGATAGTGAAGCGTGAGTGTTTGATGCCGTCGTTGGTGATAGTGAAGAGTGAGTGTTTGATGCCGTCGTTGGTGATAGTGAAGAGTGAGTGTTTGATGCCGTCGTTGGTGATAGTGAAGAGTGAGTGTTTGATGCCGTCGTTGGTGATAGTGAAGCGTGAGTGTTTAATGCCGTCGTTGGTGATAGTGAAGCGTGAGTGTTTGATGCCGTCGTTGGTGATAGTGAAGCGTGAGTGTTTGATGCCTTGGTTGGTGATAGTGAAGCGTGAGTGTTTGATACCTTGGTTGGTGATAGTGAAGCGTGAGTGTTTGATGCCGTCGTTGATAGTGAAGAGTGAGTGTTTGATGCCGTCGTTGGTGATAGTGAAGCGTGAGTGTTTGAGGCCGTCGTTGGTGATAGTGGAGCGTGAGTGTTTGATGCCGTCGTTGGTGATAGTGAAGCGTGAGTGTTTGATGCCGTCGTTGGTGATAGTGAAGCGTGAGTGTTTGATGCCGTCGTTGATAGTGAAGAGTGAGTGTTTGATGCTGTCGTTGGTGATAGTGAAGCGTGAGTGTTTGATGCCTTCGTTGGTGATAGTGAAGCGTGAGTGTTTGATACCTTGGTTGGTGATAGTGAAGCGTGAGTGTTTGATACCTTGGTTGGTGATAGTGAAGCGTGAGTGTTTGATGCCGTCGTTGGTGATAGTGAAGCGTGAGTGTTTGATGCCGTCGTTGGTGATAGTGAAGCGTGAGTGTTTGATGCCTTGGTTGGTGATTGTGAAGCGTGAGTGTTTGATGCCTTGGTTGGTGATAGTGAAGCGTGAGTGTTTGATGCCGTCGTTGATAGTGAAGAGTGAGTGTTTGATGCCGTCGTTGGAGATAGTGAAGCGTGAGTGTTTGATGCCGTCGTTGGTGATAGTGAAGCGTGAGTGTTTAATGCCGTCGTTGGTGATAGTGAAGAGTGAGTGTTTGATGCCGTCGTTGGTGATAGTGAAGCGTGAGTTGTTTGATGCCGTCGTTGGTGATAGTGAAGAGTGAGTGTTTGATGCCGTCGTTGGTGATAGTGAAGCGTGAGTGTTTGAGGCCGTCGTTGGTGATAGTGGAGCGTGAGTGTTTGATGCCTTGGTTGGTGATAGTGAAGCGTGAGTGTTTGATACCTTGGTTGGTGATAGTGAAGCGTGAGTGTTTGATGCCGTCGTTGATAGTGAAGAGTGAGTGTTTGATGCCGTCGTTGGTGATAGTGAAGCGTGAGTGTTTGAGGCCGTCGTTGGTGATAGTGGAGCGTGAGTGTTTGATGCCGTCGTTGGTGATAGTGAAGCGTGAGTGTTTGATGCCGTCGTTGGTGATAGTGAAGCGTGAGTGTTTGATGCCGTCGTTGATAGTGAAGAGTGAGTGTTTGATGCTGTCGTTGGTGATAGTGAAGCGTGAGTGTTTGATGCCTTCGTTGGTGATAGTGAAGCGTGAGTGTTTGATACCTTGGTTGGTGATAGTGAAGCGTGAGTGTTTGATACCTTGGTTGGTGATAGTGAAGCGTGAGTGTTTGATGCCGTCGTTGGTGATAGTGAAGCGTGAGTGTTTGATGCCGTCGTTGGTGATAGTGAAGCGTGAGTGTTTGATGCCTTGGTTGGTGATTGTGAAGCGTGAGTGTTTGATGCCTTGGTGATAGTGAAGCGTGAGTGTTTGATGCCGTCGTTGATAGTGAAGAGTGAGTGTTTGATGCCGTCGTTGGAGATAGTGAAGCGTGAGTGTTTGATGCCGTCGTTGGTGATAGTGAAGCGTGAGTGTTTAATGCCGTCGTTGGTGATAGTGAAGAGTGAGTGTTTGATGCCGTCGTTGGTGATAGTGAAGCGTGAGTTGTTTGATGCCGTCGTTGGTGATAGTGAAGAGTGAGTGTTTGATGCCGTCGTTGGTGATAGTGAAGCGTGAGTGTTTGAGGCCGTCGTTGGTGATAGTGGAGCGTGAGTGTTTGATGCCGTCGTTGGTGATAGTGAAGAGTGAGTGTTTGATGCCGTCGTTGGTGATAGTGAAGAGTGAGTGTTTGATGCCGTCGTTGGTGATAGTGGAGCGTGAGTGTTTGATGCCGTCGTTGGTGATAGTGAAGCGTGAGTGTTTGATGCCGTCGTTGGTGATAGTGAAGAGTGAGTGTTTGATGCCGTCGTTGGTGATAGTGAAGAGTGAGTGTTTGATGCCGTCGTTGGTGATAGTGAAGAGTGAGTGTTTGATGCCGTCGTTGGTGATAGTGAAGCGTGAGTGTTTAATGCCGTCGTTGGTGATAGTGAAGCGTGAGTGTTTGATGCCGTCGTTGGTGATAGTGAAGCGTGAGTGTTTGATGCCTTGGTTGGTGATAGTGAAGCGTGAGTGTTTGATACCTTGGTTGGTGATAGTGAAGCGTGAGTGTTTGATGCCGTCGTTGATAGTGAAGAGTGAGTGTTTGATGCCGTCGTTGGTGATAGTGAAGCGTGAGTGTTTGAGGCCGTCGTTGGTGATAGTGGAGCGTGAGTGTTTGATGCCGTCGTTGGTGATAGTGAAGCGTGAGTGTTTGATGCCGTCGTTGGTGATAGTGAAGCGTGAGTGTTTGATGCCGTCGTTGATAGTGAAGAGTGAGTGTTTGATGCTGTCGTTGGTGATAGTGAAGCGTGAGTGTTTGATGCCTTCGTTGGTGATAGTGAAGCGTGAGTGTTTGATACCTTGGTTGGTGATAGTGAAGCGTGAGTGTTTGATACCTTGGTTGGTGATAGTGAAGCGTGAGTGTTTGATGCCGTCGTTGGTGATAGTGAAGCGTGAGTGTTTGATGCCGTCGTTGGTGATAGTGAAGCGTGAGTGTTTGATGCCTTGGTTGGTGATTGTGAAGCGTGAGTGTTTGATGCCTTGGTTGGTGATAGTGAAGCGTGAGTGTTTGATGCCGTCGTTGATAGTGAAGAGTGAGTGTTTGATGCCGTCGTTGGAGATAGTGAAGCGTGAGTGTTTGATGCCGTCGTTGGTGATAGTGAAGCGTGAGTGTTTAATGCCGTCGTTGGTGATAGTGAAGAGTGAGTGTTTGATGCCGTCGTTGGTGATAGTGAAGCGTGAGTTGTTTGATGCCGTCGTTGGTGATAGTGAAGAGTGAGTGTTTGATGCCGTCGTTGGTGATAGTGAAGCGTGAGTGTTTGAGGCCGTCGTTGGTGATAGTGGAGCGTGAGTGTTTGATGCCGTCGTTGGTGATAGTGAAGAGTGAGTGTTTGATGCCGTCGTTGGTGATAGTGAAGAGTGAGTGTTTGATGCCGTCGTTGGTGATAGTGGAGCGTGAGTGTTTGATGCCTTGGTTGGTGATAGTGAAGCGTGAGTGTTTGATACCTTGGTTGGTGATAGTGAAGCGTGAGTGTTTGATGCCGTCGTTGATAGTGAAGAGTGAGTGTTTGATGCCGTCGTTGGTGATAGTGAAGCGTGAGTGTTTGAGGCCGTCGTTGGTGATAGTGGAGCGTGAGTGTTTGATGCCGTCGTTGGTGATAGTGAAGCGTGAGTGTTTGATGCCGTCGTTGGTGATAGTGAAGCGTGAGTGTTTGATGCCGTCGTTGATAGTGAAGAGTGAGTGTTTGATGCTGTCGTTGGTGATAGTGAAGCGTGAGTGTTTGATGCCTTCGTTGGTGATAGTGAAGCGTGAGTGTTTGATACCTTGGTTGGTGATAGTGAAGCGTGAGTGTTTGATACCTTGGTTGGTGATAGTGAAGCGTGAGTGTTTGATGCCGTCGTTGGTGATAGTGAAGCGTGAGTGTTTGATGCCGTCGTTGGTGATAGTGAAGCGTGAGTGTTTGATGCCTTGGTTGGTGATTGTGAAGCGTGAGTGTTTGATGCCTTGGTGATAGTGAAGCGTGAGTGTTTGATGCCGTCGTTGATAGTGAAGAGTGAGTGTTTGATGCCGTCGTTGGAGATAGTGAAGCGTGAGTGTTTGATGCCGTCGTTGGTGATAGTGAAGCGTGAGTGTTTAATGCCGTCGTTGGTGATAGTGAAGAGTGAGTGTTTGATGCCGTCGTTGGTGATAGTGAAGCGTGAGTTGTTTGATGCCGTCGTTGGTGATAGTGAAGAGTGAGTGTTTGATGCCGTCGTTGGTGATAGTGAAGCGTGAGTGTTTGAGGCCGTCGTTGGTGATAGTGGAGCGTGAGTGTTTGATGCCGTCGTTGGTGATAGTGAAGAGTGAGTGTTTGATGCCGTCGTTGGTGATAGTGAAGAGTGAGTGTTTGATGCCGTCGTTGGTGATAGTGGAGCGTGAGTGTTTGATGCCGTCGTTGGTGATAGTGAAGCGTGAGTGTTTGATGCCGTCGTTGGTGATAGTGAAGAGTGAGTGTTTGATGCCGTCGTTGGTGATAGTGAAGAGTGAGTGTTTGATGCCGTCGTTGGTGATAGTGAAGAGTGAGTGTTTGATGCCGTCGTTGGTGATAGTGAAGCGTGAGTGTTTAATGCCGTCGTTGGTGATAGTGAAGCGTGAGTGTTTGATGCCGTCGTTGGTGATAGTGAAGCGTGAGTGTTTGATGCCTTGGTTGGTGATAGTGAAGCGTGAGTGTTTGATACCTTGGTTGGTGATAGTGAAGCGTGAGTGTTTGATGCCGTCGTTGAGTGAGTGAGTGAGCGGAGTGAGGAGTGTTTGAGCCGTCGTTGGTTATAGTGAGCGTGAGTGTTTGATGCCGTCGTTGGTGATAGTGAAGCGTGAGTGTTTGATGCCGTCGTTGGTGATAGTGAAGCGTGAGTGTTTGATGCCGTCGTTGGTGATAGTGAAGCGTGAGTGTTTGATGCCTCGTTGGTGATAGTGAAGCGTGAGTGTTTGATGACCTGTGCGTTGGTGATAGTGAAGCGTGAGTGTTTGATGCCGTCGTTGGTGATAGTGAAGCGTGAGTGTTTGATGCCGTCGTTGGTGATAGTGAAGCGTGAGTGTTTGATGCCTTGGTTGGTGATTGTGAAGCGTGAGTGTTTGATGCCTTGGTTGGTGATAGTGAAGCGTGAGTGTTTGATGCCGTCGTTGATAGTGAAGAGTGAGTGTTTGATGCCGTCGTTGGAGATAGTGAAGCGTGAGTGTTTGATGCCGTCGTTGGTGATAGTGAAGCGTGAGTGTTTGATGCCGTCGTTGGTGATAGTGAAGCGTGAGTGTTTGATGCCGTCGTTGGTGATAGTGAAGCGTGAGTGTTTGATGCCGTCGTTGGTGATAGTGAAGCGTGAGTGTTTGATGCCGTCGTTGGTGATAGTGAAGCGTGAGTGTTTGAGGCCGTCGTTGGTGATAGTGGAGCGTGAGTGTTTGATGCCGTCGTTGGTGATAGTGAAGAGTGAGTGTTTGATGCCGTCGTTGGTGATAGTGAAGAGTGAGTGTTTGATGCCGTCGTTGGTGATAGTGAAGCGTGAGTGTTTGATGCCGTCGTTGGTGATAGTGAAGCGTGAGTGTTTGATGCCGTCGTTGGTGATAGTGAAGCGTGAGTGTTTGATGCCGTCGTTGGTGATAGTGAAGCGTGAGTGTTTGATGCCGTGGTTGGTGATAGTGAAGCGTGAGTGTTTGATGCCTTGGTTGGTGATAGTGAAGCGTGAGTGTTTGATGCCGTCGTTGATAGTGAAGAGTGAGTGTTTGATGCCGTCGTTGGTGATAGTGAAGCGTGAGTGTTTGATGCCGTCGTTGGTGATAGTGAAGCGTGAGTGTTTGATGCCGTCGTTGGTGATAGTGAAGAGTGAGTGTTTGATGCCGTCGTTGGTGATAGTGAAGCGTGAGTGTTTGATGCCGTCGTTGGTGATAGTGAAGCGTGAGTGTTTGATGCCGTCGTTGGTGATAGTGAAGCGTGAGTGTTTGATGCCGTCGTTGGTGATAGTGAAGCGTGAGTGTTTGATGCCGTCGTTGGTGATAGTGAAGAGTGAGTGTTTGATGCCGTCGTTGGTGATAGTGAAGCGTGAGTGTTTGATGCCGTCGTTGGTGATAGTGAAGCGTGAGTGTTTGATGCCGTCGTTGGTGATAGTGAAGCGTGAGTGTTTGATGCCGTCGTTGGTGATAGTGAAGCGTGAGTGTTTGATGCCGTCGTTGGTGATAGTGAAGCGTGAGTGTTTGATGCCGTCGTTGGTGATAGTGAAGCGTGAGTGTTTGATGCCGTCGTTGGTGATAGTGAAGCGTGAGTGTTTGATGCCGTCGTTGGTGATAGTGAAGCGTGAGTGTTTGATGCCGTCGTTGGTGATAGTGAAGCGTGAGTGTTTGATGCCTTGGTTGGTGATAGTGAAGCGTGAGTGTTTGATGCCGTCGTTGGTGATAGTGAAGCGTGAGTGTTTGATGCCGTCGTTGATAGTGAAGAGTGAGTGTTTGATGCCGTCGTTGGTGATAGTGAAGCGTGAGTGTTTGATGCCGTCGTTGGTGATAGTGAAGAGTGAGTGTTTGATGCCGTCGTTGGTGATAGTGAAGCGTGAGTGTTTGATGCCGTCGTTGGTGATAGTGAAGAGTGAGTGTTTGATGCCGTCGTTGGTGATAGTGAAGCGTGAGTGTTTGAGGCCGTCGTTGGTGATAGTGAAGCGTGAGTGTTTGATGCCGTCGTTGGTGATAGTGAAGCGTGAGTGTTTGATGCCGTCGTTGGTGATAGTGAAGAGTGAGTGTTTGATGCCGTCGTTGGTGATAGTGAAGCGTGAGTGTTTGATGCCGTCGTTGGTGATAGTGAAGCGTGAGTGTTTGATGCCGTCGTTGGTGATAGTGAAGAGTGAGTGTTTGATGCCGTCGTTGGTGATAGTGAAGAGTGAGTGTTTGATGCCGTCGTTGGTGATAGTGAAGCGTGAGTGTTTGATGCCGTCGTTGGTGATAGTGAAGCGTGAGTGTTTGATGCCGTCGTTGGTGATAGTGAAGCGTGAGTGTTTGATGCCGTCGTTGGTGATAGTGAAGCGTGAGTGTTTGATGCCTTGGTTGGTGATAGTGAAGCGTGAGTGTTTGATGCCTTGGTTGGTGATAGTGAAGCGTGAGTGTTTGATGCCGTCGTTGATAGTGAAGAGTGAGTGTTTGATGCCGTCGTTGGTGATAGTGAAGCGTGAGTGTTTGATGCCGTCGTTGGTGATAGTGGAGCGTGAGTGTTTGATGCCGTCGTTGGTGATAGTGAAGCGTGAGTGTTTGATGCCGTCGTTGGTGATAGTGAAGCGTGAGTGTTTGATGCCGTCGTTGATAGTGAAGAGTGAGTGTTTGATGCCGTCGTTGGTGATAGTGAAGCGTGAGTGTTTGATGCCGTCGTTGGTGATAGTGAAGCGTGAGTGTTTGATGCCTTGGTTGGTGATTGTGAAGCGTGAGTGTTTGATGCCGTCGTGGTGATAGTGAAGCGTGAGTGTTTGATGCCGTCGTTGGTGATAGTGAAGCGTGAGTGTTTGATGCCGTCGTTGGTGATAGTGAAGCGTGAGTGTTTGATGCCTGTTGGTGATGTGAGCGTGAGTGTTTGATGCCTTGGTGATAGTGAAGCGTGAGTGTTTGATGCCGTCGTTGATAGTGAAGAGTGAGTGTTTGATGCCGTCGTTGGTGATAGTGAAGCGTGAGTGTTTGATGCCGTCGTTGGTGATAGTGAAGCGTGAGTGTTTGATGCCGTCGTTGGTGATAGTGAAGAGTGAGTGTTTGATGCCGTCGTTGGTGATAGTGAAGAGTGAGTGTTTGATGCCGTCGTTGGTGATAGTGAAGCGTGAGTGTTTGATGCCGTCGTTGGTGATAGTGAAGCGTGAGTGTTTGATGCCGTCGTTGGTGATAGTGAAGCGTGAGTGTTTGATGCCGTGGTTGGTGATAGTGAAGCGTGAGTGTTTGATACCGTGGTTGGTGATAGTGAAGCGTGAGTGTTTGATGCCGTCGTTGATAGTGAAGAGTGAGTGTTTGATGCCGTCGTTGGTGATAGTGAAGCGTGAGTGTTTGATGCCGTCGTTGGTGATAGTGAAGCGTGAGTGTTTGATGCCGTCGTTGGTGATAGTGAAGCGTGAGTGTTTGATGCCGTCGTTGGTGATAGTGAAGCGTGAGTGTTTGATGCCGTCGTTGGTGATAGTGAAGCGTGAGTGTTTGATGCCGTCGTTGGGATAGTGAAGGTGAGTGTTGATGCCGTCGTTGGTGATAGTGAAGCGTGAGTGTTTGATGCCGTCGTTGGTGATAGTGAAGCGTGAGTGTTTGATGCCGTCGTTGGTGATAGTGAAGCGTGAGTGTTTGATGCCGTCGTTGGTGATAGTGAAGCGTGAGTGTTGATGCCGTGGTGATAGTGAGCGTGAGTGTTTGATGCCGTCGTTGGTGATAGTGAAGCGTGAGTGTTGCTGCCGTCGTTGGAGATAGTGAAGCGTGAGTGTTTGATGCCGTCGTTGGTGATAGTGAAGCGTGAGTGTTTGATGCCGTCGTTGGTGATAGTGAAGAGTGAGTGTTTGATGCCGTCGTTGGTGATAGTGGAGCGTGAGTGTTTGATGCCGTCGTTGGTGATAGTGAAGCGTGAGTGTTTGATGCCGTCGTTGGTGATAGTGAAGAGTGAGTGTTTGATGCCGTCGTTGGTGATAGTGAAGAGTGAGTGTTTGATGCCGTCGTTGGTGATAGTGAAGAGTGAGTGTTTGATGCCGTCGTTGGTGATAGTGAAGCGTGAGTGTTTAATGCCGTCGTTGGTGATAGTGAAGCGTGAGTGTTTGATGCCGTCGTTGGTGATAGTGAAGCGTGAGTGTTTGATGCCTTGGTTGGTGATAGTGAAGCGTGAGTGTTTGATACCTTGGTTGGTGATAGTGAAGCGTGAGTGTTTGATGCCGTCGTTGATAGTGAAGAGTGAGTGTTTGATGCCGTCGTTGGTGATAGTGAAGCGTGAGTGTTTGAGGCCGTCGTTGGTGATAGTGGAGCGTGAGTGTTTGATGCCGTCGTTGGTGATAGTGAAGCGTGAGTGTTTGATGCCGTCGTTGGTGATAGTGAAGCGTGAGTGTTTGATGCCGTCGTTGGTGATAGTGAAGAGTGAGTGTTTGATGCTGTCGTTGGTGATAGTGAAGCGTGAGTGTTTGATGCCTTCGTTGGTGATAGTGAAGCGTGAGTGTTTGATACCTTGGTTGGTGATAGTGAAGCGTGAGTGTTTGATACCTTGGTTGGTGATAGTGAAGCGTGAGTGTTTGATGCCGTCGTTGGTGATAGTGAAGCGTGAGTGTTTGATGCCGTCGTTGGTGATAGTGAAGCGTGAGTGTTTGATGCCTTGGTTGGTGATTGTGAAGCGTGAGTGTTTGATGCCTTGGTTGGTGATAGTGAAGCGTGAGTGTTTGATGCCGTCGTTGATAGTGAAGAGTGAGTGTTTGATGCCGTCGTTGGAGATAGTGAAGCGTGAGTGTTTGATGCCGTCGTTGGTGATAGTGAAGCGTGAGTGTTTAATGCCGTCGTTGGTGATAGTGAAGAGTGAGTGTTTGATGCCGTCGTTGGTGATAGTGAAGCGTGAGTTGTTTGATGCCGTCGTTGGTGATAGTGAAGAGTGAGTGTTTGATGCCGTCGTTGGTGATAGTGAAGCGTGAGTGTTTGAGGCCGTCGTTGGTGATAGTGGAGCGTGAGTGTTTGATGCCGTCGTTGGTGATAGTGAAGAGTGAGTGTTTGATGCCGTCGTTGGTGATAGTGAAGAGTGAGTGTTTGATGCCGTCGTTGGTGATAGTGGAGCGTGAGTGTTTGATGCCGTCGTTGGTGATAGTGAAGCGTGAGTGTTTGATGCCGTCGTTGGTGATAGTGAAGCGTGAGTGTTTGATGCCGTCGTTGGTGATAGTGAAGCGTGAGTGTTTGATGCCTTGGTTGGTGATTGTGAAGCGTGAGTGTTTGATGCCTTGGTTGGTGATAGTGAAGCGTGAGTGTTTGATGCCGTCGTTGATAGTGAAGAGTGAGTGTTTGATGCCGTCGTTGGAGATAGTGAAGCGTGAGTGTTTGATGCCGTCGTTGGTGATAGTGAAGCGTGAGTGTTTAATGCCGTCGTTGGTGATAGTGAAGAGTGAGTGTTTGATGCCGTCGTTGGTGATAGTGAAGCGTGAGTTGTTTGATGCCGTCGTTGGTGATAGTGAAGAGTGAGTGTTTGATGCCGTCGTTGGTGATAGTGAAGCGTGAGTGTTTGAGGCCATCGTTGGTGATAGTGGAGCGTGAGTGTTTGATGCCGTCGTTGGTGATAGTGAAGAGTGAGTGTTTGATGCCGTCGTTGGTGATAGTGAAGAGTGAGTGTTTGATGCCGTCGTTGGTGATAGTGGAGCGTGAGTGTTTGATGCCGTCGTTGGTGATAGTGAAGCGTGAGTGTTTGATGCCGTCGTTGGTGATAGTGAAGAGTGAGTGTTTGATGCCGTCGTTGGTGATAGTGAAGAGTGAGTGTTTGATGCCGTCGTTGGTGATAGTGAAGAGTGAGTGTTTAATGCCGTCGTTGGTGATAGTGAAGCGTGAGTGTTTAATGCCGTCGTTGGTGATAGTGAAGCGTGAGTGTTTGATGCCGTCGTTGGTGATAGTGAAGCGTGAGTGTTTGATGCCTTGGTTGGTGATAGTGAAGCGTGAGTGTTTGATACCTTGGTTGGTGATAGTGAAGCGTGAGTGTTTGATGCCGTCGTTGATAGTGAAGAGTGAGTGTTTGATGCCGTCGTTGGTGATAGTGAAGCGTGAGTGTTTGAGGCCGTCGTTGGTGATAGTGGAGCGTGAGTGTTTGATGCCGTCGTTGGTGATAGTGAAGCGTGAGTGTTTGATGCCGTCGTTGGTGATAGTGAAGCGTGAGTGTTTGATGCCGTCGTTGATAGTGAAGAGTGAGTGTTTGATGCTGTCGTTGGTGATAGTGAAGCGTGAGTGTTTGATGCCTTCGTTGGTGATAGTGAAGCGTGAGTGTTTGATACCTTGGTTGGTGATAGTGAAGCGTGAGTGTTTGATACCTTGGTTGGTGATAGTGAAGCGTGAGTGTTTGATGCCGTCGTTGATGATAGTGAAGCGTGAGTGTTTGATGCCGTCGTTGGTGATAGTGAAGCGTGAGTGTTTGATGCCTTGGTTGGTGATTGTGAAGCGTGAGTGTTTGATGCCTTGGTTGGTGATAGTGAAGCGTGAGTGTTTGATGCCGTCGTTGATAGTGAAGAGTGAGTGTTTGATGCCGTCGTTGGAGATAGTGAAGCGTGAGTGTTTGATGCCGTCGTTGGTGATAGTGAAGCGTGAGTGTTTAATGCCGTCGTTGGTGATAGTGAAGAGTGAGTGTTTGATGCCGTCGTTGGTGATAGTGAAGCGTGAGTTGTTTGATGCCGTCGTTGGTGATAGTGAAGCGTGAGTGTTTAATGCCGTCGTTGGTGATAGTGAAGAGTGAGTGTTTGATGCCGTCGTTGGTGATAGTGAAGCGTGAGTTGTTTGATGCCGTCGTTGGTGATAGTGAAGCGTGAGTGTTTAATGCCGTCGTTGGTGATAGTGAAGAGTGAGTGTTTGATGCCGTCGTTGGTGATCGTGAAGCGTTAGTGCAGCACTTGTACTTCAGCTTATGTGCTCCCTTTCGTTAGTACTCATTGTACCAGCTAGGTGGTGGTGGAGCTTGGTTCCGCCTTTAGCCGACGTTAATGTACTATGTCTCCCGCTAATTCCGCCAATGGAGGCATTAACCTTATCTTAAACATACTATCTGGCACTGACCATCCGACTGTCCACCAGCTACTTTCTCATATTTGGTGTAGGACCAATAGTACAGTACCGTGTGTGGGTCGTGGCGAGGCTGCCTCTTGGACATGGCAATATTTATAGGTAGTTAAGCTGAAGAAAGTGAGTCATTTTGTGAGCCTGGTGCGTCTAACCCTATACTTGACGCCGGCGAGAAAGTCCGGCTCTGACCACACCACCTCCATCACCATCTATATACCTATTAACATAGGTAATGTGATATATGTTATTTTCTTTTTGTTCTTCAGTTCCCAGTACCGAGTGAAAAAGATCTTTTGGATTATTATCAACGCCGTCGTCTGTCAGTTTTGTTATCCTCGTCCTTGATGTCAACCGTAATGTATCAGTCATATTTAAGTCAAATCTTTATCGATTCATTTTGTATTTAAAATATAACGTCACTATGAACTGCAGGTGAGCCCCATTGTGTACAGACAACAACTGGTTGGCAAATATTGTCTTAACAGCTTTTTGAAATATCAGCAGCACGCGCCGCAGTGCACGTGTCGGCCACCTCCTTCACTACCGCCTGGACGCTCGTACGTGACCCGGGGGGGGGGGGGGGATCACCCCTCAAGAACAATCTTGTTATAATTCATGAGTAGAAGAACTTGTGTGAGATAGACCACAACATTGTTTAAATCAAAGTTACAATTTCAATAATAAATGGCAGGTGAGGAGTAAAATATAGCGGGGAATGATAGACAATGCTTAGGAGAATGTGGATGACATTTGGTGCAATTGGTAATGGTTGAGGTGAGTGAACCACACACACACGGGATGGCTGGTGTGTATGAACTCAAATGTGTAAGACGGTTTTTGTGTTGTAAGACAGGTTTATGGGAAGGCAGGTGTGTCATGCAGGTGTGTGAGGAAACCAGTGATGCTATGGTGTGTTTGGCAGTGGTAGTGAGAGGTGTGTGTGTGGTGGTGGTGTAGGGCTGCAGGTGTGTAGGGCAACACACACACACACACAGTGGCAGGAGTGTGGTCAGGTGCTGCCACATCAAGGAGATCATGTCCTCTCTCGCGGTTCTTACTGTAATGGTAAGGAATGTGAGGCTGGTGCGTCCTGCTGCCGGGTTAGAAGAAGAGTTAAAAAAAAATACAATGGTCAATAAAAGTGACACTTCGGATGAAAAAACCATGTTAATATTGACTTGTTTTTGACAGTTGTAGTTATATATTATACGGATTTAGTCCCCGTTGTGTTTTCAGGATGTTGTAATTTATATATTGTATTCATAAAGGTAATATCGATTAAACTGTAACCCTGATATTTTAGATTGGCTGAGAATTCTATGTAATTTTCTGTGTTGAGTTTTGACACACACTGGCTGATGATTATTGAGGTTTTTAAGATGAGAATTGTGGGAAGTATTGTTACCAAGGCGCATCTGTTTGGGAATGAGTCTGGGTGTAGTCCAGTATATTGTATTGTACTGATTGACTTAGGCTAGATGTGTGAGAATAATACATATTTTACCCAAGACTTCATTGGTAAGTGTGTGTGTGTGTGTGTGTGTGTGTGTGTGTGTGTGTGTGTGTGTTCGCCAGGGAATCACGTTGATGCGTCCTGCAGCATTTGTTAGAAACTCGCCCACACCACCACCACCTCCTCTGAGTGATGGGGTTCTGGTAAAACTGATAGCCGAACACACACACACACACTGATTTTAAACAGCCATAAAACTGTAGCTTAAGCTTTGAACTTTATATGCGAAACAAATTTGACAATTATTTCTCAGACAGTTAGAGTAAAACGTTTTTGGAGTCCTTCAAAGACGCCAGCTGTGTGTTGCGTTTATTTTAACTCAGCTCAGTCTGGATTATTTAAAAGCTCGTATATTAAACCATCCATAAAGGGAACAGTCAAAGGTAATAGACGGAGGTGTATCGAAGCGTGAAACGTTTAGCGGGGCGGTATATTTCCCTGCTGCCTTATCTGACACATGCAGGTGATGCGTGGCAGGGAGATGTGCCAGGGTGTGTTGATGGCAGTGGTCCTCCCTCCTGCAGGTGATGCGTAGCAGGGAGATGTGCCAGGGTGTGTTGATGGCAGTGGTCCTCCCCCCCTGCAGGTTATGCGTGGCAGGGAGATGTGCCAGGGTGTGTTGATGGCAGTGGTCCTCTACACCCATAGGCTGCAGGTGATGCCCAATAAACAGTTGGTAGGACTCAGGAGTGCCAGGCTATGTTGATGGTACAGTACGGTTATTCCCTCCAAGGTTACACTGGGAAAGAGTGCCAGGGAGTGTTAGTGGCACTGGCTCTCGCCCATATCTGCAGCGTGCAGTGTGTGACCACAATCACGACATTTTGATGGACGTCACACGCGCACACACAACTGTGACTGTCTCTGTCCATATCCATAGGTGGGTGCGTCGTGGATGCGTCGGTGGGTGCAGATAAGTGTGTTTAAGTAATGTAGTTTTATGGGAAGGAAGAGAAAATATTTTACGAGGTGAACCATTAGATTGAGACAGTTTACGAGGAGAGTGAAGGAGGGAGTGGTGAGGGCAACAGCTTCCAAAGGCACCATTGACATCATTCACCGTGGCCGTGTCTGTCATTGGTCTCTCACCAGTGGCTACCTTAACTCGTCTTTTCAGTATTTCGTAAGACAATTTTATCCCGTAACTATGGGAATCAGAGACCACATTTAGGTGAGTTAAGACTTTCAGTACCATTTCGACATGATTTGTAAAGGGCCGCCATCATTGTGCCATATTACATCACCAGTCTCAAGAAGTTAACTAGATTTTTTTTTTTAAGAGCTGAGAGGTTATTCGTGAGTCTGTTTACATTAACCATTTATGGAGAATTTATTGTGGGTATTTGGTGTTTGTGTGTGTGTGTGTGTGTGTGTGTTTTGTCTTTATAATGACATGTGAGAGGACAGGACGAAGTGAAGTTTGGTGGTGGTGACGCCAAGTGTTATTACATCATGGTGGTGGTCATGCGGGTACACACACACACACACACACACACACAGTCTATTGTCTTGTCAGAGACCACGTCATCTCGCCTTCTCTGTACATATACTGTTTATTTTATATCTTACTGTAACGTGTAATTACTTATATGGTTGGTATATTTTGTGTTAATGAGTGTTTTTAGTGTGTGTGTGTGTGTGTGTGTACATAGAATTTGCCTGTGTTCTCAATGTGTACATGGTTCTTGTAATATATTGTTCAGGTATATGTACTGTAGTGTGTGAAATGTGCACATGGAGTATATATGACGGTCCTTGTATTGTGTACATGTAGTATGTGCTGTGTTTACATGTACTGTGCAGGGTATATGTATAGTGTGTGCACATACTGGAGTGTATATACGGGTATGTATTATTATGAGTAGTGTGTGCATACTGTATGAATACGAGAAGCGTGTCCGCAGTATGCCTTTACATCAGCGTGTGCCTGTGTGTGTATGTAATGGTGGATGTCTGCATAGTTTCCATGTAAGTGCAGTATATGTAAGTTTGGGTATGGATAATGTATGTGTCTAGTATTTTTTTACACAAAGTGTGTACACTGTAAAAAAAAAATCTTTCAGGAGGGGCCCCATGAATTTTGAACTGAACAATTGTGTGCGCGCGTGCATTGAGGCTGGAGATGCGCGCGGGATGGAGGGAGGAGGCAAATGGCTAGTTGGCTACTGGACCTGGACAGACTGAGTCAACAGACAGTGGGTCGCGTGGCTCGGTGCGTGAAGGTTGTGGTTGGTGTAGGGCCGCTCTGTGGAGTCGCCTCCACCTTAGCTTACGGCCGTGTACAGTAATCCAAACCCAGTTGTGTCCAGGAAAAAACACAATATTTATATTGTCGTGAGTGATGGGGAAAGTGATATTTGTACTACACAAACAGTGAGAATTTGATGCACAGTTTGTATGGATTACGTATTTCCCGATAATATTCAGGGGCTCCTTCAGTGACAGTGGATGTGCTGCATCTGAGGTAGGCTGTGTGTACAGTTTACTGTTAAAAGTTATGCATATTTAAATATTTTCTACTTATTCGTTGTAACTTGCGGTAGTGGAGACTCGGTTGCGTTGTGGCATGTGAGAGGCCAGTCGAGTAATGCACTCACTATCAACCAGATACTAATTCGCTATGATCGTGTTTTGGTGGCAGTGACCTGTGTAGCGGACACTGGTGTACTACTGTATGTGTGTCTGGCATCTCGTGTTGTGGCACATGTGTTTAATCCTCGTGTTGTGGCACACGTGTTAGATCCTCGTGTTGTGGCACACGTTAGATCCTCGTGTTGTGGCACACGTGTTAGGTCCTCGTGTTGTGGCACACGTGTTAGATCCTCGTGTTGTGGCACAGTGACACACGTGTTAGATCCTCGTGTTGTGGCACAGTGACACACGTGTCAGATCCTCTTGTGGCACAGTGACACACGTGTTAGATCCTCGTGTTGTGGCACAGGACACACGTGTTAGATCCTCGTGTTGTGGCACAGTGACACACGTGTTAGATCCTCGTGTTGTGGCACAGTGACACACGTGTTAGATCCTCTTGTGGCACAGTGACACAATTGTTAGATCCTCGTGTTGTGGCACAGTGACACACGTGTTAGATCCTCTTGTGGCACAGTGACACACGTGTTAGATCCTCGTGTTGTGGCACAGTGACACACGTGTTAGATCCTCGTGTTGTGGCACAGTGACACACGTGTTAGATCCTCTTGTGGCACAGTGACACACGTGTTAGATCCTCGTGTTGTGGCACAGTGACACACGTGTTAGATCCTCGTGTTGTGGCACAGTGACACACGTGTTAGATCCTCGTGTTGTGGCACAGTGACACACGTGTTAGATCCTCTTGTGGCACAGTGACACACGTGTTAGATCCTCGTGTTGTGGCACAGTGACACACGTGTTAGATCCTCGTGTTGTGGCACAGTGACACACGTGTTAGATCCTCTTGTTGTGGCACAGTGACACACGTGTTAGATCCTCGTGTTGTGGCACAGTGACACACGTGTTAGATCCTCGTGTTGTGGCACAGTGACACACGTGTTAGATCCTCTTGTTGTGGCACAGTGACACACGTGTTAGATCCTCTTGTTGTGGTACACGTGTTAGATCCTCTTGTTGTGGCACAGTGACACACGTGTTAGATCCTCTTGTTGTGGCACTGTGACACACGTGTTAGATCCTCTTGTTGTGGCACAGTGACACACGTGTTAGATCCTCGTGTTGTGGCACAGTGACACACGTGTTAGATCCTCTTGTTGTGGCACAGTGACACACGTGTTAGATCCTCGTGTTGTGGCACACGTGTTAGATCCTCTTGTTGTGGCACAGTGACACACGTGTTAGATCCTCGTGTTGTGGCACAGTGACACACGTGTTAGATCCTCTTGTTGTGGCACAGTGACACACGTGTTAGATCCTCGTGTTGTGGCACAGTGACACACGTGTTAGATCCTCTTGTTGTGGCACACGTGTTAGATCCAAAAGTTTATTTTCTACACTTGCTAATGAGATGCCAAAAAAAAGATTAGATATATTTTTTTTTAACTTGTTCGATGTAGTAAATTGTATTTAACATGTGGTAGTTATGTGGGTGAAGTATCTTATGGTTTGTCTTGAAGCCAGTTATTAGTGTGGTAATTAAAATTTGACATACGTATGTGGCAAGTATCGCACAGGTGGTAGTCGGACACCTGGCACAGTTGCAGAAATGTGTCCCTACACCCCCTATGGTAACCCTAACCCGTGTCTCCAAACGGCCAGCCTTTGATGACCTTTAGCAACCTACCCACCAAACACGTCCGTCGTTACACGACCAATAACCATTCATTCATAAATAGTGATACAACTATTACAATGTTGCCGTTTGGAGACACGGGTTACCACAGGGGGCGCAAGAACACATTTCCGCAGCTGTACAGGTAGGAGCATCAGGAGGGGACTTACCATGGTCAATAACTCAGACACTTGAAACACCTCAGACAGAGCTAGACAGTTGAGGGCGGCCGCTCACGCCAGAACATCCCGCCAAAAGTTTATTAAGAGTTACATTATATCATAGAAAGTAATATAGTAATTCAGAGCCACTAATATAATATACTTGTATCTGTTAGAGTTAACCTCTGTGTCGGATCTTGTATACAGAAGACCATATGTGAGGGCCATTGATATTTACTATACTTGTTTAATTCTTAATTATGGGAGACAAGTGAACGAATTCCTGTAGCCCAGCCCGACAGGTCTAGTCATGTTGCAGTAAATTTAGTATTTATTTATACCCCGACCTCCCTTGTCTGACGTCCTGGTCGCTGGTGGATGAACCACCGTCACCTCCTGGTCCTCTCACACAAACAGAAAAGGTAATAGTAAAATTTATGCTCGGTATGTGATGAATACAAAACATGGATCACTTCACTATGGCGGGCAGCTATATTATTCTTCAGAAAACTTATATGTGACACGTGATCTCTCAGAAACTGTGGTAATAACACTAAAAGTAACACATTAATATAACGTTTCGGTTCATCATCACATATTACACCAGTCATCAAGCCTGGGCTTCTTCCTTCAGTGTTACAGAAGTGATTACCACAACATTTCACTTTATGTACTAAAGAGCGAAGGTGGAGTTGAGTACTCGAAATATTTTCCCCAATGAGCATCTTTAATAAGATATAAATTAAAATATAACAGCAGCATTATTTGCAACACTGAATTCATGTAATGCAGAGAACAAAAAAACCCGTCGATATTGTTTCACCAAGGAGAGATCAGTGTTAATATGAAGTTATCCTGGTTATCGGAAAAATGTCAAAAGAAATTCTATTGGACACCATTGAAACAGAAACAGGTTGAAATACGTAGTAGACGGACTGTGTGAGCTGAGAGTAAGAGTGTGTTTGTTTACAGTATTATTATACTCTCTCTCCACAGGTGTTAAGAGAGGTAGTAATGGCACCTAAACTCACTGTACTGTATATGTCGGGGATTATGGATCTATGTTTTGTACAGTTTATTGATCACTTTACAAACATACATACATATTAACCTTGTGAAAGTGTTTACTCGCGTGGCTGCACTTCGTGATATAATAACACGTAATGCTATTAACTAATAAATAACGCTGATGGCGGCCAAAGAAACCATCCCGCATGGTAGTAATTACGTGGTGTTATAATTATCGCCCACCACCTCACCCAGCCACGCCAGATTTATGTGCCTCACTATTATCATGATGAAGACTTACTACATAGAAAACGGGTCCTGCTCTGTACAATATAATGAAAGGGATGGACGTATGGTGTTTACTGTAGAGAAAACGGTTCTTGTTTTTATATGACAGTTTGGAGGGTACACTACACTACACTACACTACAGTTTGTTTACGAGACTGCCAATACCTGAGGTGGAAAAACATCTTGTGAAGTAATTTTACGGAAATAAATGGGATCACCTGAAAAGTCTTCACCAGATTATTTCACCTAAAGATCAACCACTCTAACACTACCTGTATATAGGCCTTATTATTATAGGGAATGAGGTTAGGTTAGGGTGATCCAAAAATGTATACGTTGTCCTTTGAATTAGTTAAGAAAAGCATCAGTTAGTGTGTAGTAAAGAATACCTCAATCATTATTTTGAAGGTAAAGCTGATGTTTTGACAGTTACCACCACCCGCTGGAGAACCTCACCTCTTGACACGTGTTGACCTTTGATATGAGACTAGAAAAGCATTGGCTAGGTCAAGATGTTATGCTCTATGGTAACATTTTGAGTCCTCTAAAATGTTATGTAGCGTCAGAGAAACAGATCAAGAAGAGTCTTCCTTCAGAATAAAACTAATTACTTGTCTTCTTTATGAGGTATTATCTGATGTTGACATTTTCCGAGGATATTTTATGGTGAGTTTCTGGTATTGGTATGACTTGACTGGTATGGTGTGGAAGGCTGGTATTAGGTAGTGAAGGTCACATTATCCATCACACTCTCAGCCACACCGACCTTGACTTTTGCTACATGGTGAGTAAAGAACGAGTAGTCTGAGGCACAGCAGAACAGGGTTTATTCCACCCTTCTCTTTTATACCTTCCTCCGCCCCTCGCTACTACAGTACCACCATCAGAAACACTGCTTTAACAATGGACGTTATCTTCAAACCATATAATAACCTCTTTGACTACTAATACTTTATCATCTTGTATACTTAAATACTTTGACTACTTACGTTGGTTATATTTTTACTCTAGAAATATCAGTGGTTCTTAACCTTTTTGAGTCACGGACCCCTTTGGGAATCTGGTGAAAGCTATGGACCCCCTCCCTAGAAAAATGCACATAAGCACATAAACACAACTTTGCATGCAATGAATATACTTTATTTTATTGAAAATTCATTGCCTCATACAGTGTATGACATACACAAAGTATGAATAAAGTAAACAATCTTAACAAAGAATTATGTTTCACACTTTTTATGCAAAAATTAATGGCCACTCCATACAAAAATGAAATACAATCATCTTGTGCAAATTAAACAAAACAAACTTTAATTCTGCTCAAAAGTTCATTTCAATGAGAAGGTCGTTGTTGTTTGGCTTGAAGATAGATGTTAAATTTTTATCTGACATTCACGGACCCCCTGAAGCCCATCCATGGACCCCAGGTTAAGAACCTCTGCTAGATGAAAACTTTTCACCAGTACATCCAGCTCTGTATCTACGTGTTATAGCCTATACAGTTCAGAGTTCTGTAGTCTTAACATGACATTTGCTTAGGCCAGCTGTTCTATACGTAAACAATACACACTGAGAAGTTGTTTTGTCTCAGCTGAGTGTGTGGACCAACATTAAACTGTGACCTGACTGACCTCTGACATTGTCGTTCAGTTTCCTCAGATGGTTTTCGTAATTCAAGTTGTTGTTTTTTTCAGTCCATGTATCAGCCCCGAGTCCTTCCTCCGAACATTCTCTTCTGTAGTGTACGTGGGTGTCGGGAATGCCATACGGCTGACTTAGCACCTCCATAAGTCCTCCATCAACCCATGTCATAATATTAATCGACCTAGCAGTGTATGGGAGAAAGTGTGTAGCGTGGTTGGGTCGTTGTCTTAATAATACATTATACTATATATTGAAGGTACTGCATATGTTTTAAAGATGGGTCGTGTTAGTTACGTAGTATGGTGAGATAAAGAAAGGTATTGATTGGATTTATTTGGAAATTATCAGGAAGGTGAGTTATCAAGAAGTGGTATGATGATGATTTGTAGTAAAGCAATGGGTTTATAGTACAGAGTGTTAAGTGAGGTTAGGTTATTGACATAGAAGGAGTGATGCAGGAAACTGATGGTAATTACAAGAGAAACTGAATTAAAATATATCATTACAAGACATGTTTAGCAGAGGCTTAAGAACATAAGAATGGAGGAAACTGCAGCGGGCCTATTGGCCCATACTGGGCAGTCCCGTTTACACCCAACCCCCTTTGCTCATATAAGCATCCAACCTATGTTTGAAGCTATTCAGCGTATTAGAATTAATGATGATATTTGGTAACTTGTTCCATGCATCCACTACACTGTTTCCAAACCAGTGTTTACCTATTTCACGCCTAAATCTAAATTTGTCTAATTTAAAACCATTGTTACGAGTTCCCTCCTGGTTGGATAGTTTGAGTACCTTTGTAATGTCCCCTTTGTGTAGCTCTGCCTTCCACTTATACACCTCTATCAGGTCGCCCCTCGCTCTACATCTCTCGAGGGAGTGCAAATTAAGATGCTTTAACCTGTCTCTATACTCAAGGTTCCTAATGCCCGGGATTAGTCTTGTCATTCTCCTCTGAATTCTTTCCAAGGATTCTATATCCATTCTGTAATTCGGTGACTAGAACTGAACTGTGTAAACCAGGTGTGGTCTCACAAAATCTAGATATACTTTTAAGATGACCTCGCTAGTCTTGTAACTAACACTCCTTTGTATGAACCCAAGTACTTTGCTAAGAGCAAAAACACATTGTTTACTTGGCTTAAGATTCCTACTTATCATTACTCCTAAATCTCTCTCGCAGTCGGATTTCTCTATGGCATCGTTGTTCATCTGGTAACTGGTTTCCCTGTTTACATCTCCTATACTGAGTACTTTACATTTGTCCACATTGAATTTCATCTGCCATTTTTCCGACCATTCGAAAATTTTTTTTAGATCTTCCTGTAGTTTTGCAAAGTCTTCATCAGATTTAATTACACGTCCTATTTTAGTGTCATCATCAAATTTACTTATTATGCTGTCTATGCCGATATCTATGTCGTTTATGCATATAATAAATAATAATGGTCCAAGTACTGAGCCTTGGGGAACTCCACTTGTGACGTTGCTCCAATGGGACTTAGTGCCATTAATGCTCACTCTCTGTTTCCTGTCCTGTAACCACGCCCTAATCCATTTAAGGATATTACCTTTGATGCCATGTGCTTCGACCTTTCTAATTAGTCTTTCGTGGGGGACTCTGTCGAAGGCTTTGCTAAAGTCGAGATATACCACATCATAATTGTGCCCCTCGTCCACCGATTCGAAAATTGATGAAAAGAATGTTAATAGATTAGTTAGACATGAACGTCCGCTTGTGAAGCCATGCTGTTAATCATTGATCAAACGGTGCTTCTCCAGGTGATTTCGAATAGAGTTTGAAATGATTGCTTCCAGTAATTTGCCTACTATTGATGTTAGACTGATTGGGCGGTAGTTAGAGGATAGTGATCTATCCCCCTTCTTGAAGATCGGTATTACATTCGCTATCCTCCAGGATTCTGGTACTACACCTGTTTTTAAGGACATGTTAAACAACTTTGCTAGGGGCATACTAAGCTCTTCCTTACATTCCTTTAATACTCTGGCAAATATCTCATCGGGACCAGGTGACTTATTAGGCTTTAGTTTGTCTATTTGCTTACTAACATCGTTACTAGTCACTACTATCTCGCTTAATTTGTTTTCTTCACTATCTCTGAACAGAGTCGGTGCCCCGGGTATCATGTTTAAATTTTCGGTGGTGAAAACTGTTGAAAAATATTTATTCAAATTATTGCTCATTTCTCTGTCGTTATCAGTGAGCTTGCCGGTATCTGACCGTATTGGTCCAATCTTTTCTCGTGTTTTAGTTTGATACATTTGGTAGAATCCTTTGGGGTTTGTCTTCGCCTCCCTTGCTATCCTTACCTCATTATTCCTCTTGGCTTTCCTTATCTCGGTTTTAACCCTACTCGCCAATACCCTATAATAATCCCGGAGGTAAATTTCGCCATGATTTATCCTTCTACCTATAGCCTTCCTTTGGCCAATGATGCTCTTTAAATAATTATTCATCCATTTAGGGTCATTGTTGTCTGATCTGAGTTTTTTGTATGGTATGTTCTGCCTTTGTGCATTAAGTAACTCATTATTTAAATTGTTGTGGAACTCGGCAATCTTAGATCTCGTTATCAGGTCCGTGTCATCTGTCAGGTTCACGGCCAAGCGCGACACCCCCTCTCTCAGCTGCCTCTTTAAACTGTCAAAGTTTGCCCTTCTGAAATCTGGTACTTTAGTGGAATTTTCCTTACGTCTGCCCTGAAAATCTAACTGGAATCTAATTTCTTTGTGATCTCTGTTTGCAAGTTCGTTCCCTACCTCGACATTGCTAATGAGGTTTTCTCTGTTTGACAGAACTAAATCGAGTATATTATTACCCCGGGTGGGTTCGGTTATATGTTGACTTAGAAAACAGTCCTGGATCGTCTCGAGAAAATCCTCTGATTCTGAGTTACCTGTAAGGTCAGTCCAATCTATTTGGCCAAGGTTAAAGTCGCCTACTATACAGACTTTGTTGTGTATGGAAGCCCTGCGCATTTCATCCCAGATAAGTCGCTCATTGACTCTATCAAGATTGGGAGGTCTATATATTACTCCTGTGATTAATTTTTCCCTACCGTCGATTAATTCTATCCAAATTGTTTCTGTATTCCGCTCAGTTTTTATTTCCTTATTTATTTCACACTTCAGATTATCCCTAACATAGATTGCTACTCCGCCTCCTTTCCTGGTCTGCCTATCGGTATGGAACAGTTTGTAACCCGCAATTTGGTATTCGACCGGTAACTCACGTGAGTCTAGGTTGATCCATGTTTCGGTGAATGCTATTATATCGATTTTTTCGGTACATACCAAGGCCCTAATATCATCTATTTTGTTTCTCATACTTCTACTGTTCGAGTAGTATACATTTAAGTTAGTCGTGTTCTGAGTCCTCCCCTTACCGCGTTTAATTTTAAACTCCCTCTCTAATTTAGTTTTGTCATCATTCCTAACACTATTTCCCAGTAATCTTTCACTTTGTTTACCCGCTCCCACTGCATTCTCCTCCACCCCCGTGCTCATATGCTCTCCTAGCAGTTTAAAGACTTCGATATCTTTTGAACTGCCCCCTCTAGAGCCCCAGCCAGGGTTGCTACTCCATCCCTAGACAGGTGCACCCCATCCCTAGCATAAAGGTCCCTTCTGCCGTAGAAGTTGTCCCAGTTGTCAATGAATGGGACTGATATTGATTTGCAATATCTGTCAAGACGGTCGTTGACACCAACTGCCCTTGACAACCATTCACTGCCAACTCTCCTTCTAGGCAGGACACCTCATATGATAGGGATCCCTCCCTTTGTCCTAATACGGTCTATAGCTGCCTTGAACTTATCAAGAAGCTCCTCACTCCTACACCGGCCAATATCATTGCCTCCTGCACTGAGGCAGATAATGGGTTTGTTCCCATTACCAGACAAGATAGTGTCCATCCTGTCAATTATATCCCTCACCCCAGCTCCTGGCAAACACACCCTCATCCTATTTATGTTTTTACCACAAAAGGCCCTGTCCAAGTACCTTACCTGTGAGTCACCAACAATTAAAGTTTTTATACCTTCCTTGTCAGCCCTGTCCCTGACTGTACTAACGTCCAATTCGTCTATCAAGGGACTGAACGAGTTGGTACACTTAGCTGCTGATGTCGTTGTTGACGAATCCTTGGTGTGTTTCTTCATCACCAGTTTGGTCTTCCCTCTCCTTACAACCTTCCACTCGCTTGAATTTTCGCCAGACACTGGCTTTCTTGAATTTTCGGCAGACACTGGCTTTCCCTGTCCCGCCTCCCCCTTCAATCTCGCCATCTCTTCTTTTAATTTCAGGTTCTCCAGCGTGGCCCTCTCTATTTCTTCCTTGGCCCTCTCCAATTCTTCCATGGCCCATTCCAGCTTGGCCAACAAACTCGCAGACCCCAGACCACACATAGCGCTGGCCATATCTTATGAGTGACGTGGTCTGTGGTCGGAATTTATACATTAGAAAATGATAGAAGAGGCCATTAAATATTGTATAAAGCTGTACATATTTATACAGCGCCCCAATATAACCATAATTTTGGTATAATGTACATCATTTTATGTGTGTATGTGTGTGTGACAAGTGAAGACGTGAGTGTAATAAGCGGAAGGTGGGGCAAAGGAGGGGGCCAAATGACACGGGTCAGATTCTATCTACACCAATAACAAAAAAAAACGTACAAGTAACAAATTGGGAAGCAGAGACAATTCCCGATTAGAAATGCAATGGTTTCTCTTGATTGTGTTGTGCCCCAAGGCGGGTGTATTGGCCTTTGATTATATTGTACCCGGAGGCTGATATGTTGCTTGCACTGTCACCACAAGCTTACCTTCCATCCCCCAGCGTCGAGCACCATCACGGCAGCTGACATAATTCACTCAGAGTTGCGTTATTGTTACCTTGTTAGCCACGGTGGGCCCTGCCAGCTGGATGCCACTCACTGTGATACCCACTGTGATGGTGTGTGGGGTGGTGCACTGTGCGGTATGATGTGATAGGTTCTTGCTTCATCTCATTAAGAAACACTTTGCTCTCTACAGTATAATAACTATATGTTTAGACGAACCAGATCAGTAATGTATTTGATTGGATATAACATTACACACTCGGTGATGAGGCAATGTATACCAAAGGGAGTGACGGAAGGAGTTACTGCAACGTTCTCTTAACTAGCTGTCAGTGTCAGTCGTCCGTCTTCATGGTGACATACTGATGAGTCAGCAGAAACCCTCTATTGCTCTCCCAACCTGATTTACTAAGAGGTAATTCTCTCGCATTGCTCGTGTGTCGAAAACTTTCCTGGGTTATGGTGTTCAGCGAGTGAGTGACTGCGCAATAGTGGAATAAAAATAACGGTGACTAAAGAAGTTTGTGTGTAAGTTTTTTGACATTTTTAGGGCCTGTTTGTCCTTTCTGTGGGTGGGTCGTGAGTGTAAGTGTCGGGAGACAATAACAGTGGTAAGATGTACCCCGGACCTTGACACAATGTGATGAATGCCACCACAACAATCCTCCGGTAACTTAAGTAATGTAATATAAACATTATATTATTGACGGTGAGAGGTAAAAAGTAAAAGCACGCCGTGATGTAACGCCGCGCTGGTCTCTTGAGCAGAGGATGGTAACAGGTAACACACAGACCCAATAACCGCACCGTGGGAAAATTGGGCAAAGTGTGGGAACCCGGCCGCCTTGGACCACAAGTATCTCCCGCGCCAGGAACTAGCACTCTCAGGACTTTTCGCAAGACAACGTTTGTTTTCGCCATGACGGAGTAATGTTTTCTCTACTGTTTGTAACGGTTTGGGTTTCAGTATAAAGACGATGGTGCTGTACTTTTGAGATACGTGTTAAGTACAGTATTACACCCTACAACCATTATATATAGCGTATTTCTGTAAGTCTTGCATCCAAGTTTTATCGCAGATTAATCTTCTAAACCCTTCGTCTACAGAGGCGTGAGTGAGGTTTATACCGTTCTTGCTATAGTGTCGTCAGCTTAGTAAATTGTGGTGATGTATTGTGTGGTAGCTGCTGTGCTTGAATGGGTTTTCTTGTGAAGTAAGTGTGTGCGTGTGTGTGTGAGAGAGATTTATACGGAAGAATTTTATGATTTATTGACAGAATTATCCTGACATATTTTTCAACATAACTATACTCTCCCCCCCCCCCCCTTACTTACCTGCCCCTCTCCTGACACACCTTCCCTATATTGACTGTATGGTAATTGGCGCCAAGTACACTATCTCCCTACATCCACACCCCCGCTACCGCCACATCTCCGTTACCTCCTCACCCCCGCTAGCTCCTCACCCCGGTACCTCCTCACCCCCGCTACCTCTATACCTCCCGTACCTCCACACCCCGGTACCTTTACACCCCCAGTACCTCCTCACCCCCGTTACCTTCTCACCCCCCGGTACCTCCTCACCCCCGGCACTTCCTCACCCCGTTACCTCCACACTACCGGTAACTCCACACCCCCTGTAGTATCAGTATCGCCTTCGGCATCACACGTCTTAAAATGGTATCCGTCTTGATCAATTTTCTCAGCCATCACCATTATTTTCTTCCTACATTAAATTAACTTTCAATTACGTGTAATGGCCAGGGAATGGTGGTTGTGTGTGGGGGTGGGGGCGGAGCTCTTGTCTGCCGCGTCAGGGTCCGGGGCAGGGAAATTCCCGATAAATATAAAGCGGTTTAGTATTTTTTCTCAACAAGTCTGACTTATGGCTTAATATTATCGTTCGTGGCAGCAAGAGCAGTAGTAGTAGTAGTATTGTCGTTGTTTTCTTTCGTGTTTTTCATCAGCTGTGACTTGTGTTATGGATTATTGAGGTGTCTGCCTTCTTATACTGTGCACAGGTGGTGTTTGTATATCCAGGTGGACTATGGGGTCACCTTACTGTAGGTAGGTCGAGGCATCACTCAGGTGACATACATTGTCAGGTGTCTCGTTAGTGTCACCACATGTGTCAGGTAATGTTACTTGTGTGTCGAAATCGATAAAGTAATATCCGCTGCGTTTGTGAGCTTGAGACAGCTGGGAATGTTCCGTTTGTGCAATACTGCCCCCATTTATATAAAGTTACACGTATTAGTATACACGCCTGACCCACGGCCGTACACGTGTTAGGCAGACCGTGAAAATCATTGGTCATATATATATATATATATATATATATATATATATATATATATATATATATATATATATATATATATGCAAATAAATCACTGTAGGTGCGCGTGATCCAGGTATATGCTGATAACCACAAGAAAAAAGAAGTTCCCAAGCGCTTTCGTGCAAGGAATGTAATATGTTTTACTTAGGCCAGACAGATAAAGATCTTGTAACTAAACTTAAACAACATAAATATAGTGTTAGGACAGGCCAGAAATCCAATGCTTTGTTTGTTCATCTGAGGGATAATAAACATTGCATTGACTGGGATAATGCCTCCTCAATATTACCATGTAATTCAATTGTCAGTAGGAACATTATAGAATCTAGTCTCATTAAACATACCAAATCCGTTAACATGAATTTGAGTAATGGTATGTACAAATTGGACAATTTTGTAATTAAAAAGATTTGTAACCAGGTGAGAAGGTTGGGTCTCCTTACCCTCTGACCTGACTACCGACCGTTGCGGTGCTTTTTAAAGATTAGTAGGGCCATACCTAATACCTGACCATTGTGGACCTGATCTCACCCTCCTCTGTATATATACACCTTGTTTTGTACTTCTTCTTAGTCTGTACTCACCCCTGAAGATGTGAATTACACGAAAGCGCTTGGGAACTTCGTGTTTTCTTCTTTCCTGGTGGTTATCAGCATATATATATATATATATATATATATATATATATATATATATATATATATATATATATATATATATATATATATATATATATATATATTGTAATAGTGTCATCTGAACCGCATTTTGTTGTTGTTCATGCTGTTGATATTATTATTATTAGTAGTAATTACTATAGTCTATAATTTATTTTGCTGGGGTGATTGTTAAGGCAGTGTTGCTACACAGCTTAAAAAGTTGTTGTTAGAATGTCATTAATTACCGGTAACACTATACTATTATTCAAACTTTTTACTGACTTACACGTTGTGAACAAGATTAGATCAGGTCAGCTGGGTACAGCAGTTCTTGCTGGGGTGCGCACTGACAAGACAATGGCGTCACGGGACGGGTGACAGTGACAATTCCGCCACATCTGTTATATGAAAGGCGATCAAAATATTTGACACACTGGGTCCATAATAAAGATGCGGAACCACAATTCATATTTCATTATACATCCTGTAGTCTCTCTTAACTCAACACTCATAACTTCTCTTCATTCAAACTTAATGAAGTCTTGCGTCTGGCCCTCAACCCACGCCTCAGTCTCCTTCAGTTCCTCGTCCTCCAGATTGTCGTCCTTGTAGGTTAAATTTCAGGTTTATAAACAAATGGTAGTTGCTTAAGGCTAGACATGGGCTTTAGGGAAAGTGGTTGAACTGCTCGAAACCTGAGTCATGAAATGGAATTAATGAACCCTCGTAGTGTTGTGCAGCAGCAGAGGCGGCGGCGGCAGCAGCAGCAGCAGCAGCGGCGGCGGCAGCAGCAGCGGCGGCGGAAGCGGCAGCAGCAGCAGCAGCATTGTTGTTTCTCCTGGATGACCTGCCACCGTTTCACATGAGGGCATCATCATAATAGTCACCGCTGAGCGTTGTTATTGGCCCCAGGTAGTGGATCAGCTGCATTCTTTTGTCATCCCTGTAAATTGAGGCCACGATCTTGCTAGCTGTGGGTTGACTTCTGAACTTCCTGGGGGTCGGAAAATGTGGTTGCTTAGACTGCATGAATTCCTTCTTTGATTCGGGGACCCAGTGGTTGATCCAGGTCTCATCTCCCGTCACTAGGCAGGGTAGAAAGTTGGCTCAATCGTCTTCTTAAAGTTCAAGGAGTTCGTGTCGTGAGGTCATCCTCCGGTGTCAGTCTTGAGTGCTGAGGTTTCGGGGAATCCTCCTTGTAAGACCGTAAATATACCCTGGTTGTGATGGCTCGTGGTCACAAGCCTCCGACACATCGGCCCGTCATGCCATAATTTAAACTTATTCTGAATAAATGAATAGTATCACTTACTGAGAGCTATATTAAGTAAAACGAATCACCAATCATCCAACGTGATGTTTTAGAGTCCGGTAGCATTATTATGTTATGGATTGCAACTTTTTTCCCCCGCCGCCCCTACTAACCCATCGTGCCTTGGTAGTAATCTGGTGCAACAGTAATCTGTAGCTTCCAGTTTAACTTTTCACTTATTTTGTTTATAAGGAACACTATCTGCTGAAATATGACTAAAATAATTCTGATATTAATAGTAATATTGAAGACCATAACTTTCTTGCCGGTTATTATTTTATTTTATTTTATTATCAAACTGTTAAATTCTTATATTATTTATGATGACGTTTGTCTAACAACGCGAGTGACTCACACAGCGTCCATATCATATCGAGATTTAAATTACTGATACATTCATAAGAAACATGTCTGTAGTTTTTATTGGTGGAGTAATATTAATAAATTCCTTAATTAATTCACTTGTAATAAATCATCCAACGAGGAGAGATGTGTGATATTATTACCCACTGAAAATATGTAAAATATGACACACTAATAGTTTTGTTGGGCCCTTGTTTAGATTTGTACGCCTTGATGATGATGATGACGCGTTGATAACACTAAACGAGTCTGTCTGTTGAAAGTTGACACCAAGAGAAACCGATCATAGGAACACTTTCTACAGAACAGAAGACGCGACAAACTGTTGCTTTAACCATTATGTATTAGATGGTCATTAATACGAACAAAATTAATATTAATAATATATTTAAAAATTTCTATAACTACCATATGAATGTTTAAAGATGAGAGACTGATGCCTTTATAATATTAGTGTCATATATATACTTTTTAAACAACTGAGAAACACTACATCATAACCACTTGTAACTGAGAAACACTACATACAAGTCTATTAACCACTTGTGACTGAGAAACACTTCATATTAACCACTTGTGACTGAGAAACACTTCATATTAACCACTTGCAACTGAGAAACACTACATACTAGTCTATTAACCACTTGTGACTGAGAAACACTTCATATTAACCACTTGCAACAGAGAAACACTACATACTAGTCTATTAACCACGTGTGACTCTGGCTATCAATTTATGTCGCGATGTAGAGTATTATAAGGAAAGCGGGGAAGTCACCTTGCCCACCACATATTATTGCCAGATAGTCACTAAGATAGCAGCAGTCACCTTGCCCACCAAATATTATTGCCAGATAGTCACTAAGATAGCAGCAGTCACCTTGCCCACCACATATTATTGCCAGATAGTCACTAAGATAGCAGCAGTCACCTTGCCCACTACATATTATTGCCAGATAGTCACTAAGATGGCAGCAGTCACCTTGCCCACCACATATTATTGCCAGATAGTCACTAAGATAGCAGCAGTCACCTTGCCCACCACATTATTGCCAGTTAATCACCAAGATAGCAGCAGTCACCTTGCCCACCACATTATTGCCAGTTAGTCACCAAGATAGCAGCAGTCACCTTCCCCACCACATATTATTGCCAGTTACTCACTAAGATAGCATCAGTCACCTTGCCCACCACATATTATTGCCAATTAGTCACTAAGATAGCATCAGTCACCGTGGCCACCACTTATTATTGCCAGTTAGTCACTAAGATAGCATCAGTCACATTGCCCACCACATATTATTGCCAGATAGTCACCAAGATAGCAGCAGCCACCTTGCCCACCACATATTATTACCAGTTAGTCGCCAAGATCCGGTTTCTCTCTCTGCGTCACCTTTAATGTCGAGTAATAATCGGTGAACATATTATTGCCGTGAGATTAGTGATCCGGCAAGAAGTTTATGGTGATTATATTAGCTGTAAAGTATATAGTTTTTGTACTATAATAGTTTATTCTTATTTATCACAACATTATATTATTTTATTGGGTTTAGAAAGTAGCTGAGTAATGAAGTGATGATTGTTTTATTTGTTTTGTTATTTATTATTATTATTATTATTATTATTATTATTATTATTATTCATTCGCACTATTTAGCCTTTATGTGTTGTGAGTTCCGGAGAAGACTCTCTCTCTCTCTCTCTCTCTCTCTCTTGGTCGTTCCGCTAAGCATCATCACCATCGCCTTATCATCACTGTCATCATCGCCAACATCATCAGTCCGCATCATCATCATTATTTCTGACCGTTATCACCACTATTATCATCATCAATCACCATTTTCACCACCACCACCATCGTCACCATCATCAATCACCATCATTACCACCACCACCATCATCATCATCATCATGATTGTTTCAATGCCATGATTTTTATATGGTAATTAATTTGAGATATTCCTAGCTTGGTTTAGGAATGGAAATTTGCGAACAATTTTGTCAACATATCACAAATTTTCATATAAGCGACCAGGGGGAGTATTGTAACAATGTCATGCCTTTTGGAGTAGATTATGTCATGTTTAGAGAAATACAGGAAATTCACCTTAGACAAGGATTGCCCGCCATAACACCAGGAGTGCCCGAGGCATGAGCCATACTCAGTGGCCTGTGAGTGTGACATCATAGGCTTAACTGTGCTGATTGGCTGGAGGCTGAGTCTATACCCCAACAAGGCGGGCACCTGGTTTTAAAACGGAGTCTGGTTTGGCGTAGTGAAGTATAGGCGTGTGTGGTCACCTTCACAAATGGCAGGATATATATATATATATAATATATATATATATATATATATATATATATATATATATATATATATATATATATATATATATATATGTGTGTGTGTGTGTGTGTGTGAGTACCCTTCAGGTTTTATCAGTTTCACGAAATGTATTGTGATCTATGTAACCCCTGCTTAACTAGCTAGGAAGATGGGTTTATTGTTTTGAAGTGTTATTGTCAAAAACTAATAGAACGTGTTCAATAAATGCAGTAACTGTTACTAAGAGTCCCTCCCTTATTGAGAAAAGTTGATTTGTTATGAGTGTCTTGGTTGTACGCAGTAATAAAGTGAGCCCGTTAGTAATAACCTAACCTATCACCTGTTTTCTTTCGTGTCTCAGTTATCGCATGTTACTCCTATTCCTCCCCAGTTATCCTCTCTCCTTCTCCCCTTGGTGTGTGAGGGGGCTCCCGACCACAGACACCCACCTCCCCTCAGTCATAAACAAGTCTCTCGCCCTCTCTCTCTCTCACGGTCCGCTCGCCTCACCTTCATCTCACGAGTATACAGAGTTTTAGTTTATATATATATATATATATATATATATATATATATATATATATATATATATATATATATATATATATATATGCAAGTAAATCACTGTAGGTGCGCGTGATCTAGGTATATGCTGATAACCACCAGGAAAGAAGAAAACACGAAGTTCCCAAGCGCTTTCGTGTAATTCACATCTTCAGGGGTGAGTACAGACTAGGCTAGTCTGTACTCACCCCTGAAGATGTGAATTACACGAAAGCGCTTGGGAACTTCGTGTTTTCTTCTTTCCTGGTGGTTATCAGCATATATATATATATATATATATATATATATATATATATATATATATATATATATATATATATATATATATATATATACACATACACAAACACATACCTACACATATATACACATCAGATTCATGTGGGTGAAGTCACTGTTCACTGCCACGCAGGACAGAGGTTCATACACAAAGAAATACATCATATTCATTAACAGTATATATAGGTCAGAGTCATGTGGGTGATGTCACTGTTCGCTGCCATGCAAAACATTGGTTCATATACATTGAACGTCATATTCTAAGTGAAGACTAATCAGTGTGGGCCAGCAGCAAATTTTGGATAAACAGCAAGAATGTCCCCAAGCACCCCCGATTCAATACAGTGATTACAAAGTTCATGATACAATAAGCCAGGCGGCCTGAGGTCTTTGACAGTGTCACATTTAATAATATAGTGTTCAAGTGTAGCTTTAAAGCCAAACTAACTTATACATTATTTCGCACATTGTGAAACAGGGTGTTATACTTAGTGACTTCACATTAGTGTCAGTGAGCTATGACCATGTGTAAAGTGGTATTTGTGGGTGTAGTGTAGTAATCAATCTGACAGCTTCTGGCATCCAGAGTGCCCTGGTGCCCGCGAAGCCTACACCTACACCCGGGCCCGGCCATGTGGCTCCCAGCCTCACCCTCTCGGTCCAGTGATGGTTGGCGCTTATCACACGTGTTAATGACTTCATTTGGTGTCTCACGTGACTATGGTGTTTATACTGGGCTGGTGGGAACAGGAATTTAACAAGTATACAGAGAATGAAAGAAAGAAAATAAAGAGGAAAATATAGAACTAATAACTAAGAAGAAATAAATAAAGGGAATTAAAGGTAAATAAAAGCACAATAATTGTTATATCATCATCATCATCATCTGGCTTTAAGCATTTCCTGATGATGTCTCGCTTTGTTTTCTTGGTGTGTTTGTGACTGTGTGTTTGGGGGAGTACATGTTTGTGTGTGTGTGTGCATGAGTGTACGAGTAGAGTGTGTGACTGTACGAGTGCGTGTGAGTGTACGTGTAGAGTGCGTGAGTATATGAGTGGAGTGCGTGATTGTACGAGTGGAGTGCGTGAGAGTGCAAGAGTAGAGAGCGTGGGAGGGAGGGGGTGAGGGAGCATCATCAGGTGGACGCGTACTACCTGTCCTGCTAGTGACATTTACCTTCTCTCTTCTGGGTGCGTCTCCCTCCACTCCCTCATATAGTATGTGGGTAGCCTAGATTCCCTGACGTGCGTGTGTGTGTGTGTGTGTAGCAGCACATATGTACTCCCTTGTATGCATTGTGTCATTGTGTATGTATACACAATCTTTAAGACAATGGGTAGTGAACCTCTTGAGACTCGTGAACACTAGTATAAAGGTAGACGGACCTTGTGAGTATACAGTGTATCAGTATAGACAGAGGTGAGTGGTGCTTACATTGTATCCGCATAGGCAGTGATGAGTATATTGTATCAGCATGCCACTGAGCCACTATGCTATTACAAAATAAATATTCCATCGACCGCACGCTTTCATTTATAGAAATATCATTTTCACTCGTCGACAACCAAAATAACATTCCAGATAAACTGTGCGGTGCAGTGAGAGTTGATGAAAATGGTAACTTGGAAAATATTTAAGCATTGACATCCGTTTAACTCACCATAAAAGAGTTCAAAATCGTTACAGAAAAATAGTTTTTAAACTTAGGAGTTAGTGTACAGTATAATACACGACGGGTGAGCCCCCGGTATGGTTGATGGTGATGTTCAGGCCTACCTGACCTTTGACATGATATCCCCACACCTTCCAGCCACCTTTGTTCCATCGTAATCTCTTACTGGGATCCTTTCATTACAGTGCACAGCTCCCTGATTAGCATATCCACTGACGGAGCTGCTTTCACCTTTATCACACCGAGCCCGCTTTTGAAAGCTGCTGTTGCAGGTGGAATTACATGCAATAAATCTTCAATTCTTCACTCTTGAGTGGGTCACGGAAAATGTTCCTCCAGAAGTTGTCCCACAGTGATGGTGTTGTCTAGCTTCTGTCGTCTGTCAGTGTACCTCGGTCATCACCAGACAAACTGTCACGCGAGAAACCAACTCATAAATAAGTAGAATATTTGCTTGAGTCAAAACTTGCCGGTTTGCTCCTTCACGGTGCACTGTTTCCACAAACATGGAAAGCTGCGCCAGCAGCGAAAACATGAGGTGTGCTTGTATACTTTACACTGGGTCTGGAAAGTTATAATACCATTACACATACACAGTTAAAACTTTATGTATACAATGATAACACAATTTGTGGAACTTAATTCAGACATTAGATAGTGTTGATCTTGGGGGCAGGAGTGTCTGTTTGTATTAGTGGTAGTAATGATAGTAACAATAAAAATAATAATATTAATGATTATAAATACTTTTGTGTTGAGTATACGGAGTTTTTTTCACAACTTTATTTACACATTTGTTAAAGGGTCACTGTGTGTGTGTGTGTTAATGTTTCTGTGTAGGTCATCTCTTCCGCGTGTATTTGTTGCACGTCTTCCTCAAAGTTGTAACGCTTCACGATTCTTCAAGTATTTGATCTCTGAAGGGCTGTTTTATCACTCGGCGTTTCCTAAATAATTTTTCCTCCGTCATGATATGTGCTGTACCTCGTCTTGCCGTAACGGTGTCTCGTGTTTCAGCACTGCACTGTGCGCTGTATGGCGGTGCACGTCACGAGTAACTGTATTATGGTGTGTCGTGTGGAGATAACCGTCATGACAAGTCATCGTCAAATTGCCAGCCCGTGTGACGTTACCTGTACATCAAGACGATAGGATGGCTTATTATTAATTGTATGTGCCTTAATGGCTTATTATTAATTGGATGTGCCTTAATACCTTTGTCATTATGCAGGTGAAACACGGGAGATTAAATGCTTTTATCTATCGTTTGCAGGTTTGTGTGACGCGGCGCCTGTAGCGTGGAGACCTCTAGTGACCGAGAGCAGCAGCGGGACACCTTAACGCTACTTTTTGATATATCACTTCCCCTCCTGACCCGGCGACCACGTGAACTGTCTGGGACGACCACAAGGATCCTGGTCAAGGTCTGAGAACCAAAGGACTTGCTGGGATCATATCCAGCACCCCGGGTGTGGGGCGCGTCACGACCTGAGGATATTGCTGGGAAAGAACAACTTGGGTGAGGGCGGGAGTAGCTGGTGTTTAAAGTGAAGATAGCAAATTATCTCAGTGTGGCGAAAACACCAGTGTTCTCGTCAAGATTAGAGGTTGTGAGTGCTTAGCTCCGCCAGCATGGCCATCAGTGCCTGATGTGCGGGGGAGAAAGTGTGAGTGTGGCGCGGGGCGTGAGGGCACCCCTAGGCGGAGGCTGTCACGAGATGTGCCATTAGTCGGTCTTGCTCCCTGCCCGTCGCTCTTTGATGCTCACACCAGTAATTACTCACCAGTGTCGTGATGTGCACTGGCTGGCTGTGCTAACAAACATGCTAATTTGTACATTAGACAACCCATTTGTAAGATTCGTTTTCTCTTAGACTGTAGAAAACGGGTGTAAGTTGCCAAGATGCGCGCGCGACAACGTCAGTCATCAGTGAATCGTGCGAAATGCAGTGTGGAAAATCTACCAAATGGAGCTGGTGTATGTGTGAGGAGGCGCCACTGTACAGCATCACGTACAGTGGCTAGTGCAGGTGCTACTTTGAGTGAACATTGTGTGCACAGACACAGAAGTGTGAGGTACCACAGACCCAGTGCAACGAATCTGGTCTCTGTACCACTAGTGGCAAAAGTGAACTCGTTAAGAGTACCTTGTAGTGCTAACACACAACCATATGAGCAAGTTATCAAAAGTAAAGATACTCAAACAATAGAGGAGCAGAGTACAGGCTCTTACACTCACCATGTGATACTCGACCCCTCGACCTGGCCGGCGGCCATCCGCGGCCCCCGGGTCACCCACGTCGCCGCCTCCACACATCACTACATGAAAACCTGGCTGCTGCAGAAGGCGTGGTTGGCAGCGCTTATGATACTGGTGCTAGTGGGGTCGCTGGTACCGCCCGTCGGAGCCAACACGCCCCCAAGGTTCGTCCTGAATGGACAGAGTGAGATCGTGATACGCCTGACTGAGGGAGAAGCTGCACCTGTTGGTAAGTGTGCTCACCTTGTTTCTACCCTTAAACGTTTGTCTCTCAGGTGCTCATAAATGTTGCCAATGTTATGTCACTCAATTAGTTTTCTCGAAAGTCGTGTCACATATCACAGTCCAGAAGTGAACAATATACCGTGTATCAGCTGCGTCTTGTGTGTGCAGTACACTATAAACCCGTAATAAGAATGAACGGTTGGCGGACACTGACAGTTTTGACACTATTAAGTTTATACACCAGGTAAGTCCACTGTAAACACCGAAAAGAAATAAGGTTGTTGTGACGAGCATTATAACCTCGTATTAATAATTTTACGATATTCTTTCTAGTAACTTTTCCCTTTTATATGTTATTTAATAAAAAAAAAGAGTTGTTCGTGAATTATACTCAAAGACAACATCTTGCCTTCTTGTGGATAAGAAATTTTGGTACTAGGATTTAGGATATAATGTACTGAACAAGATGGTGTATGATATTTTAAAGGTAATGGATAGAATATTAATAAAAAACTAATATGAAGTATAGAGTCTAGACTACCATGATAGTCTCCTGGTAACCTATGGCAGAATCTTACACAGGCACCAGGACTCTGCCAGCTCGGGTACTAAGGGAGCCCTGACGCTCGAGGTGGTCCTGTTCTCTAGTGTCCCTCTATCATCCTCACCACACATGACACATCAACTAAGCTAATAGGTAAAGCAAATCATAAACGACCTTGTAAGTTTTTCCTCAGGTGACCATGACGAAACTTGTTACGCAAACTTGAAGGGAACAACTGCATGTTTCCGGGTCTCGTTAGAGTTAGACTATGAAAAAAGTAAATAAGAAATGAAATTATACGTAAAATAATCCAAAACAGATTTGAATGAACTACTAATTTAATAAAATAGAATTAGGAAATGAGGAAATACTCGTATATGTCACCGTCATCCGTGACTGAGTGGCGCGAAAAGTGTTCAGTGATCATAGTGCCTAGAATACAGATGTTCAGCGATCATAGTGCCTAGAATACAGATGTTCAACGATCATAGTGCCTAAAATACAGGTGTTCGGTGATCATAGTGCCTAGAATACAGATGTTCAGCGATCATAGTGCCTAGAATACAGATGTTCAACGATCATAGTGCCTAAAATACAGGTGTTCGGTGATCATAGTGCCTAGAATACAGATGTTCAGCGATCATAGTGCCTAGAATACAGATGTTCAGCGATCATAGTGCCTAGAATGCAGATGTTCAGTGATCATAGTGCCTAGAACACAGATGTTCAGTGACCATAGTGCCTAGAATGCAGATGTTCAGTGATCATAGTGCCTAGAACACAGATTTTCAGTGATCATAGTGCCTAGAATGCAGATGTACAGTGATCATAGTGCTTAGAATGCAGATGTTCAGTGATCATTATGCCTAGAACACAGATGTTCAGTGATCATAGTGCCTAGAATGCAGAAGTTCAGTGATCATAGTGCTTAGAATCCAGGTGTTCAGTGATCGTAGTGCCTAGAACACAGATGTTCAGTGATCATACTGCTTAGAATGCAGATATTCAGTGATCATAGTGCCTAGAACACAGATGTTCAGTGATCATAGTGCTTAGAACACAGATGTTCAGTGATCATAATGCCTAGAATACAGATGTTCAGTGACCATAGTGCCTAGAATCCAGGTGTTCAGTGATCATAGTGCCTACAATGCAGATGTTCATTGATCATAGTGCTTAGAAGGCAGATGTTCAGTGATCATAGTGCCTAGAACACAGATGTTCAGTGATCATAGTGCCTAGAATGCAGATGTTCAGTGATCATAGTGCTTAGAATCCAGGTGTTCAGTGATCATAGTGCCTAGAACACAGATGTTCAGTGATCATAGTGCTTAGAATGCAGATGTTCAGTGATCATAGTGCCTAGAACACAGATGTTCAGTGATCATAGTGCTTAGAACACAGATGTTCAGTGATCATAGTGCCTAGAACACAAATGTTCAGTGACCATAGTGCCTAGAATACAGATGTTCAGTGATCATAGTACCTAGAATACAGATGTTCAGTGATCATAGTGCCTAGAACACAGATGTTCAGTGATCATAGTGCCTAGATCACAGATCTTGAGTGACCATAGTACTTAGAATACAGATGTTCAGTGACCATAGTGCCTAGAACACAGATGTTCAGTGATCATAGTGCCTAGAATACAGATGTTCATTGATCATAATGCCTAGAATATAGATGTTCAGTGATCATAGTGCTTAGAACACAGATGTTCAGTGATCATAGTGCCTAGAACACAGATGTTCAGTGATCATCGTGCCTAGAATGCAGATGTTCAGTGATCATAGTGCTTAGAATCCAGGTGTTCAGTGATCATAGTGCCTAGAACACAGATGTTCAGTGATCATAGTGCTTAGAATGCAGATGTTCAGTGATCATAGTGCCTAGAACACAGATGTTCAGTGATCATAGTGCTTAGAACACAGATGTTCAGTGATCATAGTGCCGAGAACAAATGTTCAGTGACCATAGTGCCTAGAATACAGATGTTCAGTGATCATAGTACATAGAATACAGATGTTCAGTGATCATAGTGCCTAGAACACAGATGTTTAGTGATCATAGTGCCTAGATCACAGATGTTCAGTGACCATAGTACTTAGAATACAGATGTTCAGTGACCATAGTGCCTAGAACACAGATGTTCAGTGATCATAGTGCCTAGAATACAGATGTTCATTGATCATAATGCCTAGAATACAGATGTTCAGTGATCATAGTGCTTAGAACACAGATGTTCAGTGACCATAGTACCTAGAATACAGATGTTCAGTGATCATAGTGCCTAGAATACAGATGTTCAGTGACCATAGTGCCTAGAATCCAGGTGTTCAGCGATCATAGTGCCTAGAATACAGGTGTTCAGCGATAATAGTGCCTAGAATACAGGTGTTCAGCGATATTAGTGCCTAGAATACAGATGTTCAGTAACCATAGTGCGTAGATTACAGATGTTCAGTGATCATAGTGCCTAGAATGCAGATGTTCAGTGATCATAGTGCTTAGAAAACAGGTGTTCAGCGAACATAGTGCCTAGAATCCAGGTGTTCAGCGATCATAGTGCCTAGAATACAGATGTTCAGTGATCATAGTGCTTAGAAAACAGGTGTTCAGCGATCATAGTGCCTAGAATACAGATGTTCAGCATTCATAGTGCCTAGAATACAGATGTTCAGCATTCACAGTGCCTAGAATACAGGTGTTCAGCGATCATAGTTCCTAGAATACAGGTGTATAGCGATATTAGTGCCTAGAATACAGATGTTCAGCATTCATAGTGCCTAGAATACAGATCTTCAGTGATCATAGTGCCTAGATTACAGATGTTCATTGACCATAGTGCCTAGAATACAGATGTTCAGTGACCATAGTGCCTAGAATACAGATGTTCAGTGATCATAGTGCCTAGATTAGAGATGTTCATTGACCATAGTGCCTAGATTACAGATGTTCATTGACCATAGTGCCTAGAATACAGATGTTCAGTGATCATAGTGCCTAGATTACAGATGTTCAGTGACCATAGTGCCTAGATTACAGATGTTCAGTGATCATAATGCCTAGATTACAGATGTTCATTGACCATAGTGCCTAGATTACAGATGTTCATTGACCATAGTGCCTAGAATACAGATGCTCAGTGATCATAGTACCTAGAATACAGATGTTCAGTGATCATAGTGCCTAGAATGCAGATGTTCAGTGACCATAGTGCCTAGAATCCAGGTGTTCAGTGATCGTAGTGCCTAGAACACAGAAGTTCAGTGATCATAGTGCTTAGAATGCAGATGTTCAGTGATCATAGTGCCTAGAACACAGATGTTCAGTGATCATAGTGCTTAGAACACAGATGTTCAGTGATCATAGTGCCTAGAACACAAATGTTCAGTGACCATAGTGCCTAGAATACAGATGTTCAGTGATCATAGTACCTAGAATACAGATGTTCAGTGATCATAGTGCCTAGAACACAGATGTTCAGTGATCATAGTGCCTAGATCACAGATGTTGAGTGACCATAGTTCTTAGAATTCAGATGTTCAGTGACCATAGTGCCTAGAACACAGATGTTCAGTGATCATAGTGCCTAGAATACAGATGTTCATTGATCATAATGCCTAGAATATAGATGTTCAGTGATCATAGTGCTTAGAACACAGATGTTCAGTGATCATAGTGCCTAGAACACAGATGTTCAGTGATCATCGTGCCTAGAATGCAGATGTTCAGTGATCATAGTGCTTAGAATCCAGGTGTTCAGTGATCATAGTGCCTAGAACACAGATGTTCAGTGATCATAGTGTTTAGAATGCAGATGTTCAGTGATCATAGTGCCTAGAACACAGATGTTCAGTGATCATAGTGCTTAGAACACAGATGTTCAGTGATCATAGTGCCTAGAACAAATGTTCAGTGACCATAGTGCCTAGAATACAGATGTTCAGTGATCATAGTACCTAGAATACAGATGTTCAGTGATCATAGTGCCTAGAACACAGATGTTCAGTGATCATAGTGCCTAGATCACAGATGTTCAGTGACCATAGTACTTAGAATACAGATGTTCAGTGACCATAGTGCCTAGAACACAGATGTTCAGTGATCATAGTGCCTAGAATACAGATGTTCATTGATCATAATGCCTAGAATACAGATGTTCAGTGATCATAGTGCTTAAAACACAGATGTTCAGTGACCATAGTACCTAGAATACAGATGTTCAGTGATCATAGTGCCTAGAATACAGATGTTCAGTGATCATAGTGCCTAGAATACAGATGTTCAGTGACCATAGTGCCTAGATTACAGATGTTCAGTGACCATAGTGCCTAGAATCCAGGTGTTCAGCGATCATAGTGCCTAGAATACAGGTGTTCAGCGATATTAGTGCCTAGAATACAGGTGTTCAGCGATATTAGTGCCTAGAATACAGATGTTCAGTAACCATAGTGCGTAGATTACAGATGTTCAGTGATCATAGTGCCTAGAATGCAGATGTTCAGTGATCATAGTGCTTAGAAAACAGGTGTTCAGCGAACATAGTGCCTAGAATCCAGGTGTTCAGCGATCATAGTGCCTAGAATACAGATGTTCAGTGATCATAGTGCTTAGAAAACAGGTGTTCAGCGATCATAGTGCCTAGAATACAGATGTTCAGCATTCATAGTGCCTAGAATACAGATGTTCAGCATTCATAGTGCCTAGAATACAGGTGTTCAGCGATCATAGTTCCTAGAATACAGGTGTATAGCGATATTAGTGCCTAGAATACAGATGTTAAGCATTCATAGTGCCTAGAATACAGATCTTCAGTGATCATAGTGCCTAGATTACAGATGTTCATTGACCATAGTGCCTAGAATACAGATGTTCAGTGACCATAGTGCCTAGAATACAGATGTTCAGTGATCATAGTGCCTAGATTAGAGATGTTCATTGACCATAGTGCCTAGATTACAGATGTTCATTGACCATAGTGCCTAGAATACAGATGTTCAGTGATCATAGTGCCTAGATTACAGATGTTCAGTGACCATAGTGCCTAGATTACAGATGTTCAGTGATCATAATGCCTAGATTACAGATGTTCATTGACCATAGTGCCTAGATTACAGATGTTCATTGACCATAGTGCCTAGAATACAGATGCTCAGTGATCATAGTACCTAGAATACAGATGTTCAGTGATCATAGTGCCTAGAATGCAGATGTTCAGTGACCATAGTGCCTAGAATCCAGGTGTTCAGCGATCATAGTGCCTAGAATACAGGTTCTCAGCAATCATAGTGCCTAGAATACAGATGTTCAGTGATCGTAATGCCTAGAATACAGGTGTTCAGCGATCATAGTACTTAGAATACAGGTGTTCAGCGATCATAGTGCCTAGAACACAGATGTTCTGTGTCCATAGTGCCTAGAATACAGGTGTTCAGTGATCATAGTGCCTAGAATACAGATGTTCGGTGTCCATAGTGCCAAGAATACAGATGTTCGGTGTTCATAGTGCCTAGAATACAGGTGTTCAGCGATCATAGTTCCTAGAATGCAGATGTTTGGTGTTCATAGTGCCTAGAATACAGGTGTTCAGCGATCATGGTGCCTAGAATACAGATGTTCGGTGTCCATAGTGCCAAGAATACAGATGTTCAGCGATCATAGTGCCTAAAATTCAGATGTTCAGTGATCATAGTGCCTCAGTGTTGCCACCTGGCAAATTATCAGTGTTTAGAAACCACTTCTTGATCAACGTTACCAATTGACGAAAACCACAAGGAGAGAGAGAGAGTTTCATCGACCTCCCCAAAATCAGCCTGCATGTGTGGGCCAGCGACTGGCGTGTGCGGTTGTGCAGGGCGGCGGGTGTGGGCGTCGTGCTCCACTACACAGGGGTGTGAGCTTATCCCGCTTCCCTGATGGATGCGCGACCTCTGTTTTAAAATACTAAGTTCATTTAACACTTTAAGATTAAGTCTGGTCTATTCCCCTCCGTGAATAATTTGATGAACTGAAGAGGATATTAACCGAGTCATGTTAATACACGCCCTCTCATATATTTAAGGTAAGACATGCAATTGAAAATTTATTCTGGTAGATTATTTATAATCTGTGTTATCTACGAAACCAAAAGTAATTTTTTTTTCCAGATTTGTTTGACGTAGAATGTTTTGTTGTGTGAGTACATGTGAAATGGTCTCCACTAAAGCTTTTTTGTTCTATTCATTATTCTGGATTTGTGTTATCTAAGAAATCAAGACTTAATTTTGGTTGGTTGTTGCGTTGCGTTGTGTTGTGTGCCGAGGGTGCTGTGTTATGCGCGGAGATAATCACACACCAGAAATATCTTACAAGATTGAAAATGGTTTTGTGTTAGCCCGCGAACACTTGGCGTTACTACGCATTGTCTCAGCCCGGGAACACCCTCAAGCGCCCGCATTACTCTACTCCTTGGGACTCAGACGCGAGTAATACAGTACCACGATGCTGACATTATCTGCACGTAAGAAATAATGACTTGCCACAGTAAACTATATAGCAGACGGTCCAAATGTAACAGGTGATAGACAGTGTTTTGTTAAGGACCCTCATAGTATACATGAGGTCCTGTACTTTTCACCTTTTTAATATAGAACGCAGGAAACATGGCTGGACACCCTGGCGGTCTTGGTTGTAGACTGAGCCGCGGAGGAAGAGGTACAACTCTCCACAACAGAGGCCAGGTAAACTCCAGGGTCTCGATTTGTGTGTGTGTGTGTGTGTGTGTGTGTGTGTGTGTTATCGAAGGAATCAAAACTCAATTTGGTGTGTGAATGTTGAGCAGTGTGCCGGGGGCCGGTGGGGAAGAGCACCACACCCCCCACCGCCATAAACGCCTTCATGTTAAGAGTTATCTGGGGAGGGTCGGGGAGGAGGAGAGTGGCCCGGCTGCACCCTGGGGGATCTCTGCATACTTTTCTTAATGAAATAATTATATGTAATGGTATTATTGTACTGCAGCGTCCTCCATTATGTAGCGACGTCCACTGTTTGGTAAATGTACTGTATTTCATCCAGTGACATCACCGTGTACTACAGTCCACTTAATAATAACGACCACCGTGTAGTACAGTCCACTTAATAATAACGATCATCGTGTACTACATTCCACTTAATAATAACGACCACCATGTACTACAGTCCACTTAATAATTACGACCACCATGTAGTACAGTCCACTTAATAATAACGACCACCATGTACTACATTCCACTTAATAATAACGATCATCGTGTACTACATTCCACTTAATAATAACGATCATCGTGTACTACATTCCACTTAATAATAACGATCATCGTGTACTACAATCCACTTAATAATAACGACCACCGTGTAGTACATTCCACTTAATAATAACGACCACCGTGTGGTACAGTCCACTTAATAATAACGACCACCGAGTACTACAGTCCACTTAATAATAACAACCACCGTGTGGTACAGTCCACTTAATAATAACGACCACCGAGTACTACAGTCCACTTAATAATAACAACCACCGTGTGGTACAGTCCACTTAATAATAACGACCACCGTGTAGTACAGTCCACTCTCCGTCCTTAAGTAACAATTGTCTTACAGGTACAGTACAGGTCGTCCACTCTGCACAGTTCACTGTGTAATAACGATCACTTAAAGTAGGAGTCAGCAGTTGTCCAATATTGGTGTTCAACATGTCGCCCGTCTATTTCCTAAATTTTCGACACTGAAGCGGCGGCCGCTTATACCTGTATGAGGGCGTCCATTACCGCGTGAGGTGTGGTGATGGTGTGGGGTCGTCTGCTTTCATACCAGGTCGTACTGGGTCCCAAAGAATCGTTACTATGTGTCACACCAGTGATTCCAAAGAGTGATATCATACACACCCCAGTATGTATAGGTAGTCGTAATGGAGTCCCTCATATACTCAGTTCAGTGAGACATAACAAAACTTACCCAGACACAGGTATTTGTTTACTTTCTCATACCTACACCAGCCGTCCCAAGCAGGTATGTTCTTTCACCTCAGCGTCCCCCTTGAAACGTTCCTTCCTAAACCTGACAGAGGGGCATGCCTACCCCCTGGCAGTAAGATGGCAGACGATACCCACCTTAAGCCCAGGCCAGACACTAGGAGAAAGTACCAACAACTGGCCATTAGATGCCACCACCCGTGCATTAGTGGAGCGTTGCACAAAAATGGCGCGTGGGAGGTGGTGCTGGCTTAGGTATGGTGAGGTGATAAGGGAGGTGGTGGTCTGGGTATGGTGAGGTAAGGGAGGTTATGGTGGTAGACGTTGATTTAGGAAGGAGAGAAACATCAGGCTGGAAGGGAACCACGTGTGTGGCTGTAACACTGGTGCATAGATGTGTGTTGGTGGCAGGGCGAGTGTTGGTGGCAGGATGAGTGGTACAGCATCAGGAGTTGTACAGCACCTGCGGCCTCGTCGTCGTGGTACAGCAGCAGGAGGGGTGCAGTACCTTGGCCTCCTCGTCGTGGTACAACAGCAGGTGGTGTGCAATACCGCGGCCTCCTCGTCGTGGTACAGCAGCAGGAGGGGTGCAGTACCTCGGCCTCCTCGTCGTGGTACAGCAGCAGGAGGGTGCAGTACCTCGGCCTCCTCGTCGTGGTACAGCAGCAGGAGGGGTGCAGTACCTCGGCCTCCTCGTCGTGGTACAGCAGCAGGAGGGGTGCAGTACCTCGGCCTCCTCGTCGTGGTACAGCAGCAGGAGGGGTGCAGTACCTCGGCCTCCTCGTCGTGGTACAGCAGCAGGAGGGGTGCAGTACCCCGGCCTCCTCGTCGTGGTACAGCAGCAGGAGGGTGGAGTACCCCGGCCTCCTCGTCGTGGTACAGCAGCAGGAGGGGTGCAGTACCTCGGCCTCCTCGTCGCAGTTTTAAGGTACTGTGGCTACCTTGTTCCACACGCGTGACCTTGTCTGCCGGCGGCAGGTTTCCACATTTTACACACCAAAATGTTCGGTTACAAGATCAGTCTAGAATCTAGATACAGGGAGAAAATATTCGTGGATTCCTCAAAATTTTATCTTGGTGCAGCAGATGCACCTTGCAGTCATAACATTGTCAATATTTTCCGGATTTGCCGAGTGAGATTCTCCCTTAGCGTGCCCAAGGCAGCGCTGAAGGCTTTTCCATGACAGCTTACTGTCATGCCTATTAGTACCAGGAGTGCGGCATGACCTTCACGCCTGTAGTCAGGGGGTAAGCTAATTTGCTTTGTATAATAAATATACTGTGATTCTTTATGATTACTTTTGCATCTAAAATAAATGTAAATAACCAGCAATAGTCATTCAGTTTTGGCGACCCTCAAGGAACAGAAGATTGTCTTTTGTGCTTGTTGAACAGAAGCTCCAGTGCTACTGAACTGTTTATTGAGTGCGTCTGAGTTATTACTTGGTGGTACATGGTTTACATTACTGGCCTTTGCATTCACTACCTGACCATGACCTTCACTACCTGGCCATGACCTACACTACCTGGCCATGACCTTCACTTCCTGGCCATGACCTTCACTACCTGGCCATGACCTACACTACCTGGCCATGACCTTCACTTCCTGGCCATGACCTTCACTACCTGGTTATGACCTTCACTACCTGGCCATGACCTTCACTTCCTGGCCATGACCTTCACTACCTGGTTATGACCTTCACTACCTGGCCATGACCTTCACTTCCTGGCTATGATCTTCACTACCTGGCCATGACCTTTACTCTGGGCTGGACGTCACAAATGTCTGCTGTGTAGTCATAAAGGCATTTGCCTCCTGTGTGAGGGAATGTAGGAGATCATCCTGGTGTAGGAGTGCAGGTCAAGGGCGAGTGTGTTCACCAGCGGAGGAAGGAGGTGGTGGAGTGCAGGTCAAGGGCGAGTGTGTTCACCAGCTGAGGCAGAAGGTGGTGGAGTGCAGGTCAAGGGCGAGTGTGTTCACCAGCTGAGGGAGGAGGTGATGGAGTGCAGGTCAAGGGCAAGTGTGTTCACCAGCTGAGGAAGGAGGTGGTGGAGTGCAGGTCAAGGGCAAGTGTGTTCACCAGCTGAGGCAGAAGGTGGTGGAGTGCAGGTCAAGGGCGAATGTGTTCACCAGCTGAGGCAGAAGGTGGTGGAGTGCAGGTCAAGGGCAAGTGTGTTCACCAGCTGAGGAAGGAGGTGGTGGAGTGCAGGTCAAGGAATGAATAATTTCAATAAGAAACACCTTGGAGATTCAGGAGATAGTACCAGCTTAATTAGTGGTGGTGGATGGGGTGGTAGTAGGAGGTGATGGTAGGACAGGTAATAGTGGTGGTGCATGGGGGCGGTAGTATAAGGTGATGGTGGTTGTAGGACAGGTAATAGTGGTGGAAGGGGGGAAGGACCACACCCCACAGTTAACTTCACGCTTCGGTGACTCAAGCACATTATTACGTTTTTAAAGTGGAATATAAAATCAATTTTAAACTGGCCAGCCCACTCGATTAGCATTTTATTAAGAGCCGCGTCATGTGTTTGTTGCGATGGTCTCCGCCGTGATGAAGACGACACACCTGGAGGCCGGGTATTGGACCACTGTCTTAACAGAAAGGTCCACGGCAAGGATGGCGCGACTCACTGCTCGGGCAATAGAGGGTATCTCGGAGTATGAAAATAAATGGAAAATAAAAACACACCAAACGAAATTCGAGGTCATACCCATAGCCAAATTCAAGCCTACGCCATTGATGATCGACGACGAAGAGATTGAGTACTCTAAACAAGGCAGGTTGCTCGGCCTCATCATCTCTCGGACGGGCATCATTTCCCACGTGAAGGACAGACTAAATAATGGCAAAGTCGCCGCAGCCAAATTAAAACGTTTTAAACTGATGCCTGAGAAGATACAAGTTCACCTGTACAAGGCGCTGGTGAGGCCTGTGTTGGAGTACCCACATATACCACTCGTCACACTCGGGAAGACTAGACTACAACAACGACAGAGCTTCCAAAACAAGTGTTTGAGATCAGCCAGTGGCCAAGCGCCACCCTACCAGGAGACAGTGGAAACCATCTACCTAAGAAATAAAACAGAGGCCCTCAACGTCAGGTTCCATCGCCTTGGGAAGAAGGTTTGGGGACAAGCTCCTGGACGACCCTCACAGCCCAGACCACCTACGCGGGGAAGACATCGACGGAGGGAGACCCCACGCCTGGTGGCCCCGGAGTCTGCCCGCACTACAACAACCCAACCCGCGACCCATCGATGTCCGCCACAGTGATCCACCTTAGATTAAAACTTAGATGATATAAATTCACATTTAACAAGTCACAATCAAGTGAGTCCATAACGTAATACAGTATAAGATGTTAATAAACTTGTAATTGTAAAATCAATCTAGTCATTGTCTACTAAAGTAACCATTGTGCAACCTCATCCTAAATCCTAGGTTAGCTTAGTTAGCCAACAAACTCTGTAATATGTAAAACAAGGGGTGTCGTCCCCCTCTGTTTAACTCATTAAACTTCTTTTCCAACCTTTCCCCCCACGACTATATGTTGTGACTTCTCTATCCCCCATGTCTGGCTGTGCCTTGAGCCCCATCATGCCTTCCATCCTTTCCCCACCTTAAAAAAAAGAAGGCATTTAACTACTGTTGTTGTGTAGGTAATGTGATGTTGATGATGTGTAGGTGATGTGATGTTGATGTTTAGGTGATGTGATGTTGATGATGTTGTGTAGGTGATATGATGATGTGTAGGTGATGTGATGTTGATGTGTAGGTGATGTGATGTTGATGATGTGTAGGTGATATGATGATGATGTTCCGTAGGTGATGTGATGTTGATGTTGTGTAGGTGATGCGATTGTTGATGTGTAGGTGATGTGATGTTGATGTCGTGTAGGTAATGTGATGATGATGTTGTGTAGGTTATGTGATGTTGATGTTGTTGTGTAGGTGATGTGATGTTGATGATGTGTAGGTGATGTGATGTTGGTTGTGTAGGTGATGTGATGTTGATGATGTGTAGGTGATATGATGATGATGTTCCGTAGGTAATGTGATGATGATGTTGTGTAGGTGATGTGATGTTGATGCGTAGGTGATGTGATGATGATGGTGATGTGTTGATGATGTGTAGGTGATATACATATTAATTATTTGTGATGCAACGTGATATTGTACAGACGATGTGACATAATATTGTGTAGTTGGATGTAGCACTGGCAAGATGGTACAGTATGAGTAGGTCAGTTCCCAGGTACAGTAGGTGCTGTATAGTCTCACTACTCTCATTCTGTGTGTATACATAATGACAGACTAGCCTTTAAACTTGTCTGTAGTGTAAGAACATCTCGTGCTTTCTTCAAACTCCTATGTAATATTAATTTGTGTGTGTGTGTGCGCGCGCGCGCGCACCAGCCTTGACTAACGATAATAACACAGTGTTCCCGGAAACTGGCCTTAATTAATGAATGTTCCACCTGTGAAACATCCTTGATAATCCCCCAATGACCTCGGGCATAATTCTTCACTACTATCCTTCACAACTACTGTATTGATCTCTAAGATGTGTTCTTTAATATATTAACAATTTTAAATGAACAGTTACCACCAACAAACTATATTTACGCCAGAGAGAACTTTCTGCAGAGCGTATCTTACAGGATATCAGTAAATCATTACCTTATTGAACTGGGCAATAGACATAACCTCCGAGGTCTTGGTGCAGAGTGCATGGTGGGTCAGCCATCATCACCCCTTCCACTCCACCCCCCCCCCCCTCCACTCCAGCCATCCCCTCCAGCCACCCCTTCACCCTCCCCCTCTCCTCCAGCCTCCCCCTCCACCCTCCTCCTCCAGCTCCTCCACTCCTGTTAGTCAGGACGTCAACAGACAGACAGAGGCTGTATTTAGCCGAGATTTATACTCCATTATTTCCCCCGCCACCCTCACGACCACTTGTATTATTTGTACGTCAGATTACAACGGCTGATGCCTGTGATGGTCCCTCCGCCCCACCACCCACACTACTGAACAATTAAATCGACTGGCCAATACATGGTACCAGTTCCCAGTGGTTACGCTGCTGGTTATTTGATCCTTTTCTGATACAGTTTTTATTCACGATACAGCAACTGTAGTTCCTGTGGTGGTAGTAAAAGTAAGGTGACGTAAGATGCCATGGTTATGGGGCGTGCACTTGGCCGCTAAAAAAAGCAGATCTCGATAATTAAAGTCTCATTCTTCTCCAGGCTGCGCAACCCGCCTGTCATCTTTTCCCATGTGCGCAAAGTTGCGTTCCTGTCATACTGGAGAATCACGCGAGATGGAACTTTCATATCGTTTTATGCGGGCGCTTTCTTCATAACGGGATGTGTCACTTTCTCCACCCCAAAAGGGGGCGGGGGGCTTGATGTTGTTTGGAATTTGTGTAAATTTTTTTGGGCGATAAATATTTTACGAGACTTGTTTTTGTCATCAATTGCATATCTTCATGTTCTGTCACATCCACTGACTTTCTCCCATCCTCATACTTGACTGTCGTGCCCCTGTGTGTGTGTGTGTGTGTGTGTGTGTGTGTGTGTGTGTGTGTGTGTGTGTGTGTGTGTCTAGTGAAGGAGAGAGAGTCAACGTGTGTGTATCCTTGCAATGTGTACTCTTCGTGTGTGTACTCCCATTTACGGAGTAGATAGACATGACCTGCACGCAGAGGTGGTGGTCTTGTTCCTCACCAGCTGTCTCCCACAGTTTATCAGCTAGTGGAGGGCACTAAATGTCTCCCACGGTTTTTTATCTGTATAAAGCCACCAGCCGTTTCTCGTGGTTTACCAGCTCGTTTTTGATGACACCAGCTGCCTCATACGTTTCCCAGCTGGTTAATAATACCAGTTATCTCCCACGGTTACCAGCTGGTGGAGGACGCTGGCCCAACACACCCTCACCACTAAGGGACTCACTACCCCTGGTTCACACACTCAAGACTCTCGTGTTACTTTTACCTACTGTAGGCGAAGGGTACTTTCTACCTCATTTTGCACGCCATCTTTTGTGCCATACTCGATATGTGTGTTAACAAACCTCCTGCACAGAGTTACAAGAACAAAACTATCGTAGGGGCATATGAGAGCTCGAGCTCTGGGTGTGTATAGCGTATACTGTCTTCAATCGGGATTAGACACCTGCAGTATATTTTTCTTCTTCCGAATCCTGATCTTCCCTTACTTTCTTTTTCGCTTCATGTCTCCCCTTTCTCTTACTCTCCCCGCCAGGTAGTAAAGCAGTTGAGGGGTATGTTAGGTACCAGGGATTTGGACAGGGTGCCGGGTAGGGTGACGGTCATGGTGGTACTGGGGGAGGAGTACAGTTATCTCCTCATCACATCTGTTACGTCCACCACTTACCACACTCGTTAAGGATACCACCTCCTCCTCCACTACCACCACCACTCCTCTTGCCCAGTAATTGGTCCTTAAAGATGCTTAAGTAATATACAGCTGTAGAGAAATACACGATGCAGACGACAATTAGTACACAATTAGTGAAAGGATTCACAAAAGTGGCCACACATTATTTGATAATTCCAAGTAGAATGTTACAAGTTGTCTCAGTTTTCATGGAACGTAAAAAGAAAACCTAGTTGGTTAATGGTGAGCGGGGTCTAACGCCACCGCCTGGCCAGTCACTCACTCCACCGTGATGTCATGCAATTGAATCAGCGAGTTGTGCAACGCGCGGGTCACGCCATATCTAGGCTAGTGCACCCTAATTTCTGCTCGGTTTAGAAAATGCGGTGCCAGGCGGCTTCACACGGTCCCTTCTCGTCATCCACCTGACACAACTAACAGGATTAGTGATGTTAGGCCACCAAAGGGAGGGAGGTCGTGGTGGTGCACATAGATAAGAGTCTGTTGATGTCACTTAAGAAGATTCAAGACTCCGTCGTGTGTTGAACTGAGTGAAATATTTGGTGTTTATGTTTTCAGTAATACGGGTTGAGTTGTATAGAATATTATCACTATGAGGTTTTAAGTTTAACGAGATTTAGGGAACATATTTCATTATATGGCTTAGGAAAATTTGCTGTAGTAGATAATAGAAGAGAGTGGCGGGCAACCTTACCAGACCTCCAGAGTGGAGCCACTTACTGTGGAGGATGGGCCCTTGTGGCTGCCAGGGGTCAGGTCAAGTGTCTTTACTTATTGCCTCACCACGTAATGGAGGTGCTTGAGGCCAAGTGTACCTAATTAATTTCATTTATTCAAGTATTGAACTATTAACCAGCAATGACAGTGACCAGTAGATCCCTAAGCGCTGTTGCTTACAGTACTAAGTGGCCATTCATAAATGTAATATATTTATTTATTTATTCATCTTAATAGTAAATTGTAAGTTCAGCGGGGTTCATGGGTGAAGTGCCTGAAGCCACTGGTGGGTAAGGTGATGCCTTCACCCTTGAGTATGACGTAATAAGAATTTCTCCATAGAACGGGGTCAAATGGAACCAATTTGATACGAAGACGTAGGTAACGGTGGAGGAAGTTCAACTTTCTGATGGAGTAGACCATCCAGTGTGTCCGTGCTCTCGGGCAGCACTTCACCTCATCAACACATGTGGACCCACAGTTACCACATACGATGTTCTCAAGTCCAGGGTGTGTGTGACTCCTGGTATGGTTGTGACCTCTGTTGAAGTTCTTTACACCAGTTTTCATCCACGGTGGTGGTGCCTGAACAGGATGCACTACCTCACCGGGTCCGGCTTTACATATGTTCAAACTATATTTTTCCTCAACTAGTTATGAAAGATGAGATTCCCTTAGTTACAACATTCTCGGTGCTCTGCACGTCACACTGTTGCCTATTGACTGACTTACTCACTGTCGGAGCTATTTATTACAATGCTGACCCATTTTTTGGGTGTTCGTACTTGGTTAAAAGAATTGCCATTGTCTAACTTTTACGTTTATTTAGCATTAACTTTGTCACTGTGAAGAGTTACATAAAGGTCTCTGTCAGCTTCGGGAATGGTCGAAGGAATGGCTGTTAAGATTCAATGTCACGAATTGTGAGAGGATGCACCTGGATTATTTAATTTAATTTTAATTTTGACACTTGCATTTAGCGGTAGCGCAAAAGGATTACAAAATGGAGGTCACAAAGGGTGTGTATAACAGTCCCAAGTGGTCAGGATATTATGCCTTTGAATGTTACAAAGTATTTCAAATAAATTGTTTGTTTAGTTCTGTACAAGAAGGATGACTTTTTCACAACTGCGTGAGTGCAGGGGTGTGAGGCAATATGTCTGGCTGCACACTTTGTTATTCACATTTGCGTGAGTTATTCAGGCACATTGTGTGTTCGATTCTATACATGGGAACTGATATAGATACTGTGTGCCAAAAAGTGGATACAATCTTAATATGTCGGCTATCTTGCCATTAGAGATAAAGTGCTGTGCCATTTCACACACAGTGTGCTTGGACCTGTCCCTAAAAGGCTCTATCTTCACACAGTCGAGGACGTAGTGATCGAGTGTGTGGCCATATGTCTGGCCACACACTTTACACTTAGTGTTGTTCACATCTGCTTGAGGGATATACTGCCAGAGGTACTTATATCCTAACCTTAGTCTAGCGGTTACAACATCTTGTAATCTCGTGAACTTGTTACTTGGTCCATATACATGTTTCACTTGATACATCTCATCGTGGTAAACAATGGATTGACTATTTCCTGTTTGCACTTGTCTACTTGCGTCAATTCATCAATAAGTTCTTTCCTAATTACAGTTTTAAGGGTTCTTTTTGACAGACCCAGATTATATTCAACAATGTCTGCTAGAGTCGAGTTTGGCGAGGGCATCAACTAAGTCATGTTCTTTGAGGCCTATGTTTGATCTTGACACCCCGGTCAACAAGGTACACATATTTGTGTTTGGCACCCAGAGAGATTGGAACGCCTGCAGTTGGCTAGCTTATACTATAGGCGGGTAAGGGGTGATTTAATTGAAGTCTATAAAAACCTCAGAAAACTTTACTCAGTCGAGTAATCATACCTGGAGCTGGCAGATACCCACTCCACGAGGGGTCACAGCTGAAGGATGAAAAAGCCACAAGTTCATAAAATTGCCAGGGCAAACTTTTTCGGAGCGAAAAGTGTAAACTCTTGGGGCAATCTGCCGGAAAGTGTTGTGACGGCACTGAGTGTGATCTCATTCATTCAAGACTTGATCATCACTGGCGTAGGTACAGATACATTCTGCAGCTGCAGTACCTGTCAGCAGTGCCTAACAGAGCGCGACCGACTGCCCAAGCGGCTAACGAACTGATCGACTGTCAATTTAAGTTTATAATTATTTGTATTATAAAACTAACAAGAGAGTTTATGCGTTGAACACCGACACTGAAGGGTTACTACCAGTGTTTGTGTGTGTTGAACACCGACACTGAAGGGTTACTGCCACTGTTTGTGTGTGTTGAACACCGACACTGAAGGGTTACTGCCAGTGTTTGTGTGTGTTGAACACCGACACTGAAGGGTTACTGCCAGTGTTTATGTGTTGAACACCGACACTGAAGGGTTACTGCCAGTGTTTGTGTGTGTTGAACACCGACACTGTAGGGTTACTGCCAGTGTCTGTGTGTGTTGAACACCGACACTGAAGGGTTACTGCCAGTGTGTGTGTGTGTGTGTTGAACACCGACACTGAAGGGTTACTGCCAGTGTTTGTGTGTGTTGAACACCGACACTAAAGGGTTACTGCCAGTGTTTGTGTGTGTTGAACACCGATACTGAAGGGTTGCTGCCAGTGTTTGTGTGTGTGTTGAACACCGACACTGCAGGGTTACTGCCAGTGTTTGTGTGTGTTGAACACCGACACTGAAGGGTTACTGCCAGTGTTTATGTGTTGAACACCGACACTGTAGGGTTACTGCCTGGGGTCACGACCTCATGCTTCTATTCTTCCTATAAAAAGGAAGGCAAGCGTGAACGCCGCATGCTTCCCCGTTGGGCGCTGTAAAGGGCCCGGTTATCCTTCAGACCCTGTGCTCCACTCGACCGTCTGGTCCACCAGGCCTTGTGCTCCACCAGGCAGTCTGGTCCACTAGGCCGTCTGGTCCACTAGGCCATCTGGTCCACAAGGCCGTCTGGTCCACCAGGCCTTGTGCTCCACCAGGCCGTGTGGTCTACCAGGCCGTGTGCTCCACAAGGCTGTGTGCTCCACCAGGCCGTCTGGTCCACAAGTGTGTGTGTGGTTCATCAGACGATTGTTGTAGAGGTAACAGGTCAGGGAGGTGACTAAAACAGGTCACAAGGGTGGAGGTGTGGATGGAGCAGGTCCCCCTCATCACCACCACCAGGTCACAAGGGTGGAGGTGTGGATGGAGCAGGTCCCCCTCATCACCACCACCAGGTCACAAGGGTGGAAGTGTGGGTGGAGCAGGTCCCCCTCACCACCACCACCACCACCAGGTCACAAGGGTGGAAGTGTGGCTAGAGCAGGTCCTCCTCACCACCACCACCACCAGGTCACAAGGGTGGAAGTGTGGGTGGAGCAGGTCCCCCTCACCACCACCAGCCGGATGTTCGTCGCTGTGGTCAAGCCATGTAAATTTCTGTCTGGTTGTTTATGCATGAGTGAGCAAGGTGGACCCCCGGCCCCAGCACCAGTATGAGGGCCGTGTATATTGATCTGGTGGCATCATGTACCCGTTCTTATCCTGGTTATATATAATGGTTTATGGTCGTGTTCACAGTGGAATCATAACCCCTGCCATATCCCAGTTATTTATGGGTATATCAGCTGGTTCATATAGTGTCTTATACCGGGATATATTGTATTTATATTGTGGAGTTGGTTATGTTATTTACCTGGGTTATGTTTTTGTTACTGACCTGTTTATCTGCCTGGTGGTGTGTTTCTGTCGTATTTCTACTTGGGTCTATTGATTTCTATACCTGAGAAAAAGGTTTACACCTCTGGTACTGTTCCCCCTCTATGGTTTGTTCAACGCTGAGTGAGGGAGAGTTTTTTTTGACACCAGCTGCCTCTGTGTTTATTTACCTCGCCGGTGAGTTTGGCAGGTAATGAGGCTTAGTCTCTGTCTGTAGTAATGATATCAGTCATATTAACGTTGTCCTGTGGTGATGTGGTAGTGAATAATGAAGCTACGGATAGGTGGAATATTCAGGTGTACCATTTGCTGTGTATTCGTCAGTCTTTTTTCTCGGGTAGAATTAAAAACACTTTCTTATATAGTTGTCTGCCTTAAAAATATTTATAAATAGATTTAGTGGAAAAAAAAATAACTATTGTCGCGGATTTAAATTTGTAAAGAAGATTCCATTGTAGTTTTCGTGAGTGCTGTGTTAGTTACCTTGTATATTACGCTAACTACCTAATTACCGTCACGTGTGTTAGTTACCTTGTAAGTTAACTACCTAACTACCATCGCACGTGTTAGTTACCTTGTATTGTAAGCTAACTAACTAACTAACTACCATCACACGTGTTCGTTACCTTGTACTGTAAGCTAACTAACTAACTAACTACCTATCTAACTAACTAACTGACAACCATCACACGTGTTAGTTACCTTGTAGTGTACGCTAACTACCTAATTACCGTCACGTGTGTTAGCTACCTTGTAAGTTAACTACCTAACTACCATCACACGTGTTAGTTACCTTGAGAAAAATTAAGGCTCATGGTATCGAGGGGAAAGTTTTAAATTGGATAAAATCAAGGCTCACCGATAGAACGCAGAGGGTCAGCGTAGATGGTGTTAAATCTGAGTGGGGCCGTGTAACCAGTGGGGTTCCCCAGGGGTCAATACTAGGCCCACTCTTGTTCATAATCTACATAAACGATCTAGATACTGGGATCAGCAGTGACATAAGCAAGTTTGCGAATGACACCAAAATAGGGCGGCAAATTAATTCAGGGCAGGATGCAAATGCATTACAGGAGGATCTAAATAAACTGCAGGGGTGGTCTGAAAAATGGCAAATGAAATTCAACACCAGCAAGTGCAGCGTACTTAATATTCGAAGAACAAATACTTATAATGTATACAGCCTTAACAACATCAACCTAGAGAAGTCGACTTGTGAAAGAGACCTAGGGGTACTTGTAAGCCCGGACCTACGGCCTAGAAAACAGTTCGTTAATGTTCGAAATAAGGCAAACAGGGTATTGGGTTTTATATCTAGAAGTGTAAGTAACAAGAGTGCAGAGGTCTTATTGCAACTATATCTTGCGCTAGTCAGGCCGCACCTCGATTATGCGGTTCAGTTCTGGTGCCCCTATTATAGAATGGATATAAATTCACTAGAGTCGGTGCAGCGAAGAATGACAAAAATGATTCCGGGACTTAGAAACCTTCCATATCAGGATAGGTTAAAGAAACTTAACTTGCATTCCCTAGAAAGACGAAGAGTGCGGGGAGATATGATAGAAGTATTTAAGTGGGTGAAAGGAATCAATAAAGGGGATATAGATAAAGTTCTTTTAATATCCGAGCAGGATAGGACTCGGAGCAACGGATTCAAGTTGGATAAGTTTAGGTTTAGGAGGGAGATAGGAAGAAACTGGTTCACAAATAGGGTGGTGGACGAGTGGAATAAGCTTAGCAACTTTGTAGTAAGTGCGGGAACTCTGGAAAGTTTCAAAAGGAGGCTAGATAGATTCATGGATGATAGAGAGTGGTAGTAACTCTCGACAGGAGCTGCCATGCACAGGCCAACCGGCCTATTGCAGACTCCTTATTTTCTTATGTTCTAACTAACTAAGTACCTACCTAACTAACTGACTACCATCACACGTGTTAGTTACCTTGTAAGTTAACTACCTAACTACATCACACGTGTTAGTTCCCACTGTAAGCTAACTAACTAACTACCATCACACGTGTTAGTTACCTTGTAAGTTAACTACCTAACTACATCACACGTGTTAGTTCCCTTGTACTGTAAGCTAACTAGCTAACTACCATCACACGTGTTAGTTACCTTGTACTGTAAGCTAACTAACTAACTACCATCACACGTGTTAGTTCCCTTGTACTGTAAGCTAACTAACTAACTACCATCACACGTGTTAGTTACCTTGTACTGTAAGCTAACTACCTAACTACATCACACGTGTTAGTTCCCTTGTACTGTAAGCTAACTAACTAACTACCATCACACGTGTTAGTTACCTTGTACTGTAAGCTAACTAACTACCTACCATCACACGTGTTAGTTACCTTGTACTGTAAGCTAACTAACTAACTACCATCACACGTGTTAGTTCCCTTGTAAGTTAACTACCTAACTACATCACACGTGTTAGTTCCCTCGTACTGTAAGCTAACTAACTAACTACCATCACACGTGTTGGTTCCCTTGTACTGTAAGCTAACTAACTAACTACCATCACACGTGTTAGTTCCCTTTTACTGTAAGCTAACTAACTAACTACCATCACACGTGTTAGTTCCCTTGTACTGTAAGCTAACAAACTAACTACCATCACACGTGTTAGTTACCTTGTAAGTTAGCTACCTAACTACATCACACGTGTTAGTTCCCTTGTACTGTAAGCTAACTAACTAACTACCATCACATGTGTTAGTTACCTTGTAAGTTAACTACCTAACTACCATCACACGTGCTAGTTACCTTGTAAGTTAACTACCTAACTACATCACACGTGTTAGTTCCCTTGTACTGTAAGCTAACTAACTAACTACCATCACACGTGTTAGTTCCCTTGTACTGTAAGCTAACTAACTAACTACCATCACACGTGTTGGTTCCCTTTTACTGTAAGCTAACTAACTAACTACCATCACACGTGTTAGTTACCTTGTACTGTAAGCTAACTACCTAACTACATCACACGTGTTAGTTCCCTTGTACTGTAAGCTAACTAACTAACTACCATCACACGTGTTAGTTACCTTGTACTGTAAGCTAACTAACTAACTACCATCACATGTGTTAGTTACCTTGTACTGTAAGCTAACTAACTAACTACCATCACACGTGTTAGTTCCCTTTTACTGTAAGCTAACTAACTAACTACCATCACACGTGTTAGTTACCTTGTACTGTAAGCTAACTAACTAACTACCATCACACGTGTTAGTTACCTTGTACTGTAAGCTAACTAACTAACTACCATCACACGTGTTAGTTCCCTTGTAAGTTAACTACCTAACTACATCACACGTGTTAGTTCCCTCGTACTGTAAGCTAACTAACTAACTACCATCACACGTGTTGGTTACCTTGTACTGTAAGCTAACTAACTAACTACCATCACACGTGTTAGTTCCCTTTTACTGTAAGCTAACTAACTAACTACCATCACACGTGTTAGTTACCTTGTAAGTTAACTACCTAACTACATCACACGTGTTAGTTCCCTCGTACTGTAAGCTAACTAACTAACTACCATCACACGTGTTGGTTCCCTTTTTACTGTAAGCTAACTAACTAACTACCATCACACGTGTTAGTTCCCTTTTACTGTAAGCTAACTAACTAACTACCATCACACGTGTTAGTTACCTTGTAAGTTAACTACCTAACTACATCACACGTGTTTGTTCCCTCGTACTGTAAGCTAACTAACTAACTACCATCACACGTGTTGGTTCCCTTGTACTGTAAGCTAACTAACTAACTACCATCACACGTGTTAGTTCCCTTTTACTGTAAGCTAACTAACTAACTACCATCACACGTGTTAGTTACCTTGTAAGTTAACTACCTAACTACATCACACGTGTTAGTTCCCTTGTACTGTAAGCTAACTAACTAACTACCATCACACGTGTTAGTTCCCTTGTACTGTAAGCTAACTAACTAACTACCATCACACGTGTTAGTTCCCTTTTACTGTAAGCTAACTAACTAACTACCATCACACGTGTTAGTTCCCTTGTACTGTAAGCTAACTAACTAACTACCATCACATGTGTTAGTTACCTTGTAAGTTAACTACCTAACTACCATCACACGTGTTAGTTACCTTGTAAGTTAACTACCTAACTACATCACACGTGTTAGTTCCCTTGTACTGTAAGCTAACTAACTAACTACCATCACACGTGTTAGTTACCTTGTAAGTTAACTACCTAACTACATCACACGTGTTAGTTCCCTTGTACTGTAAGCTAACTAACTAACTACCATCACACGTGTTAGTTACCTTGTAAGCTAACTAACTAACTACCACCACACGTGTTAGTTTCCTTGTATTGTAAACTAACTAACTAACTAACTAGCATCACGTGTTAGTTACCTTGTATTGTAAGCTAACTAACTAACTACCATCACACGTGTTAGTTAGCTTGTACTGTAAGCTAACTAACTAACTACCATCACATCACTGAACGTATCCATGGCACTGGAGATAATGACCGCCTTAGTTGTAATGGTTGTTGGAAGATTCATTCAATGTAGCTATGTTGAATTTGTTATTTCTTATAATTATATCTTACGGCACCTCAACATGGATGGAGATGGCCCTGGTTCTCAATAGGCCCAGCCATGTCCGTATTGTTGTTGGTCACTTTGTTTCTATCTGTTTTTAGCTCAATAATATATTTCAATTTTAGTTCAAGTGAGACACCCAGCCGTGAACTCCATCAGTTGATCAGATGTTAAACTCACTTATGAATCCCTGGCGGTGGTAACGGAAACATAAGAATGATTGATGTACCTTATTTAAGTAATGAAGCGTAATCTTTAAGACATTCTGCGATTATTATCTTAGATATGGCTGTTCTTATTCACATACGAAGAACCGAACAATTTCATTCAACTTTACTTGGGAGATTTTGTTCCTAAGTTTATCGATATCTACCAAGTCAAGGGAATTTTTGGTCCATTTTCTTATTTGTGGATAAGAAAGGTCGTTTTATAGTGCAGATGTCACAGTGTTAGAGAAAATCAAGTTTCCTTCTGCATTAACTGTACTTGAGGTTCTGGGGTTCATTACTGAGGATTAAACCTGACTAATATAAAGAGACACGGGGTACTGACAGTGGCTCCCCGGCACCTCCATTATAACCGTACATCAAGTTATTAACGTTTCCAGGACTTTAATTATCCAATCGCGTTTACTCACGATCTGTCGGGGGGTCAACTTGGGTTGTGAGGTCAGGTTGGGTCACCCCAGAAGGATGAGGGGACGTGAGGTCAACCACACCGGGGAGAACAATCGTGTAGGATTTCTTCACTGCTTGATTTACTAGGACTGAGTTAAGAGACTACGCATTATTATAAGTCTTAAGCATCACATAAAGATGAGACCCCAGCCGAACATACTTCATCTGATGAGTAAGTATCATAACGATATCCGGGGGTTAGGTTAAGGTAGGTTAGGTTAGTGTTAGGGTGTCTAACGATATCTGGATTTTAAGGTAGGCTAGGATGTTTAATGATCATGTTAAACTAGAAGTCATATTCATATACTTCATTCTTTATGCATTTTTAGTTTTGTATAATGTATAACGCTTATTGTGAAATTTGTCGTAGCAGGGTGACAAAGGTTTATTTTTGGTGTATAATGTGTGAGAGTTGGCAGTGAACGGTGTGAGGAAATGGAGCCAAGATGAAGTACTGATCCTTGAAGGTTCCTGCACGTCTTTACACTCTTCTTATCTCTCACGTTGGCTGTCTCATCCACCCACGATTATATTACTTGCTCTCTCCTCGATCTTTCCTCACTAGCTCTTTCCTCTCTTTTCGCTCCTTCCTCTCTTTTCGCTCTCTTCTCGCTCTCCTCGTGCCTTCCTCGCTCTCTCTAGTCCTTCGATTGTTAGGGAAAGGGACTGTGTCAGTCATAATTAGACCATCTGTCATGTTTGCTTGTCCTCTTAAACCAACTTTATACCGAGGGTGTGTGGCTTTATACCGAGGTTGTGTGGCTTTATACCGAGGGTGTGTGGCTTTATACCGAGGTTGTGTGGCTTTATACCGAGGTTGTGTGGCTTTATACCGAGGTTGTGTGGCTTTATACCGAGGTTGTGTGGCTTTATACCGAGGGTGTGTGGCTTTATACCGAGGTTGTGTGGCTTTATACAACTTTAGTATACTGTTCTTGAAGCTAAGCTCCAGGAAATGAGGAATGATTATAACAGGTGTCAAATGACGGATTTACTGAGGTAAGCCAAGGTGTCGATGTAAGTGCAGCTCCACAGTGGCTGTGTTGGACGTGACTGTTGGGTCAGGGCAATATATGACGATGGTTTGGTTAGTGTTTCCAACAGTTGTACCTTAATGGGTGTGGCTGACGGAAGTGAGAGGGACGTCAGCAGCACTACATGGTCGCCGTCACGGTAATGTAACCCTTCAGATGCGGGAGTGGTGAAGGCTGACGACCGGTTCACCTCCCGGGAGCATAACGCAGGAGTGGCAAGGACGGCCTGGCGGAAAGTGGTGAGGGGGCAAGGTTGGGTCACGGAATATAATTCTTGAAAAAAATACTAATCATCAGGGTTGTGGTTTGGAGAACTACTTAATTGGTTGTTTTTCCCCTGACACGTGACGTCATTATCAGGGAATAAAAATAAAGTGGGACCATTAAACCAACTTCCGCTTATTGAAGGTCTTACACGTGTTGTACAGTGAACCTCCACGGTGGTGGTCCTCACTTGTACAGTGACCCTCCACGGTGGTGGTCCTCACGTACAGTGACCCTCCCCGGTGGTGGTCCTCACTTGTACAGTGACCCTCTACGGTGGTGGTCCGCACTTGTACAGTGACCCTCTACTGTGGTGGTCCTCACTTGTACAGTGACCCTCCACGGTGGTGGTCCTCACGTACAGTGACCCTCCACGGTGGTGGTCCTCACTTGTACAGTGACCCTCTACGGTGGTGGTCCTCACTTGTACAGTGACCCTCTACTGTGGTGGTCCTCACTTGTACAGTGACCCTCCACGGCGGTGGTCCTCACTTGTACAGTGACCCTCCACGGTGGTGGTCCTCACTTGTACAGTGACCCTCTACGGTGGTGGTCCTCACTTGTACAGTGACCCTCCACGGCGGTGGTCCTCACTTGTACAGTGACCCTCTACGGTGGTAGTCCTCACTTGTACAGTGACCCTCCACGGTGGTGGTCCTCACTTGTACAGTGACCCTCTACTGTGGTGGTCCTCACTTGTACAGTGACCCTCCACGGCGGTGGTCCTCACTTGTACAGTGACCCTCTACGGTGGTGGTCCTCACTTGTACAGTGACCCTCTACGGTGGTGGTCCTCACTTGTACAGTGACCCTCTACGGTGGTGGTCCTCACTTGTACAGTGACTCTCCACGGTGGTGGTCCTCACTTGTACAGTGACCCTCCACGGTGGTGGTCCTCACTTGTACAGTGACCCTCTACGGTGGTGATCCCCACATGTACAGTGACCCTCCACGGTGGTGGTCCTCACTTGTACAGTGAACCTCCACGGTGGTGGTCCTCACTTGTACAGTGAACCTCCACGGTGGTGGTCCTCACTTGTACAGTGACCCTCTACGGTGGTGGTCCCCACATGTACAGTGACCCTCCACGGTGGTGGTCCTCGTCATCCTCAACACATTATGGAAGCAGAATTATCATCAAATTTCTTGGACCTCCTGCAGTAGGCTGTCCACTGCCCAGTGCCCAGGATAATGACACATCCAGCGCACGACTCTAGCTGTTTGACGATCATCGCCAAGGAAGTCCTAAAGTTATCTGGACGCCAAATTGGTTTGTGATGCGAGTTGGGAGGCAAGAGTTATCTTTGTGTTGGGAGGCAAGAGTTATCTTTGTGTTGGGAGGCAAGAGTTATCTTTGTGTTGGGAGGCAAGAGTTATCTTTGTGTTGGGAGGCAAGAGTTATCTTTGTGTTGGGAGGCAAGTAATTTGGAGTTGTCCTGCGAGCCCAGACAAGACACAGAGTCGTGTTAGGAGGGCTATAAGTATCCTCATATCTTACCTCTGATAACATCTTCCTGGCCTCTCAAACAAGGACTTGGGCAAACTTGTGCATCTTTTACAGTATAGTGTTTTAACTTGTCGAAGTTAGTGTGTTTGTGGTGTAAGCAACCGTGTTGACATCACTTCACCCAAGTGCTTTTACTGTGGTAAATAATATATTGTTGGGTTTTCCCTTTGTACATTGTAGTAAATCCTGGGTGAGAAACGTGTCGTCCCAGCATGTGGTCACTAAGTATCAGAGAAAACATTCTTCACGGCATAGAAGTGATGAAGGAGGAACCCGGGAAAAGATATCGCTGTGCCATCTATGGATTCCACTCTGAACCAGCCATTTGTTGGTCAGAAGAAAATTAATGTTGTTAAAATATTTATAGCGTTTTATAAACATGGCGCGACAGTGAGTTTGTAAAGGTGCATGAATATTAATAACTTGGTAAATAAAAAACGTATAAGAAATAAAACAGCTGATGTTTGAGTGTATATAGACTTAGGGGTACCTAAGAGAGAAGTTACCATCTTCATACTTAAGCCACTAACAATAGTTAACTTACATTCTTAAATGTTGTTGAAAAATTAAAGTATTTTATAATAACTACGCCTTTAGTCTTTATTATCTTTAATGAGTTATGAGACGTAAATGAGATACATGACCATGTAATGACCCATCATGAAAACTAATTTAGATAAACTCTGATCTATGTTGCCTTAATGGAGCTTCTCGCACGCTAATTACTTGTACACTTGTAATTAAAGGTCAGATTGACTGACCCTAATATTTCACTAAACGACGGCTGGACCTCCATACCTAAGGCAGGAGGTGGAGGGGGTTGAGACAGGTGTATATGGGAGGGGGTTGAGACAGGTGTATATGAGAGGGGGTTGAGACAAGTGTATATGGGAGGGGGTTGAGACAGGTGTATATGAGAGGGGGTTGAGACAGGTGTATATGGGAGGGGTTTAAACAGGTGTATATGATAGGGGGTTGAGACAGGTGTATATGGGAGAGGGTAGAGGTTTAGATATGAGGCAGATATGTAAGGGAAGCTGATGGGTGAGGGTGTATGTATAAGAACATAAGAACATAAGAAAATATGGAGTCTGCAATAGGCCGGTTGGCCTGTGCATGGCAGCTCCTGTCGAGAGTTACTACCACTCTCTGTCATCCATGAATCTATCTAGCCTCCTTTTAAAACTTTCCAGCGTTCCAGCACTTACTACAAAGTTGCTAAGCTTGTTCCACTCGTCCACCACCATATTTGTGAACCAGTTCCTTCCTATCTCCCTCCTAAACCTAAACTTATCCAACTTAAATCCGTTGCTACGAGTCCTATCCTGCTCGGAAATTATAAGAACTTTATCTATATCCCCTTTATTGATTCCTTTCACCCACTTAAATACTTCTATCATATCTCCCCGCACTCTTCGTCTTTCTAGGGAATGCAAGTTTAGTTTCTTTAACCTATCTTGATATGATAGGTTTCTAAGTTCCGGAATCATTTTCGTCATTCTTTGCTGCACCGACTCCAGTGAATTGATATCCATTCTAAAATAAGGGAACCAAACTGAACCGCATAATCGAGGTGCGGCCTGACTAGCGCAAGATATAGTTGCAATAAGACCTCTGCACTCTTACACTTCTATATATAAAACCTAATACTCTGTTTGCCTTATTTCGAACATTAACGCACTGTTATCTAAGCCGTAGGTCCGGGCTTACAAGTACCCCTAAGTCTCTTTCACAAGTCGACTTCTCTAGGTTGATGGGAGGGTAGGTGATTTTGTGAGGGAGTAAGACAGCAGGGGCGGGTCCAAGGGGGTCCTGAAGGTCTGGACTCCCCTTTTCATCAAAATATCCCAATACTTTATCTTTAAATGCACTATTGTACCCAGGCGTCTTTGTTTAGTAAACAGTAATTACTATTGACATCAGAATTATCTCCTAAATATCTAGTGCACATGACCTCAAAATGCCCGTTATATTGGCCAGATTTAAAGAAAATAATAATCCAATGGGGGGGAGGGGGGCTGACACCGTTCACCTAATACTCCCCCCCCCCCCAGCCAGGTGGGCTTGCAATGTTCCCCCCCCCCCCCCACAACTTCTTTGACCCCCCCTTTTTATATTCCTGGATTCGCCCCTGATGTGTGTGTGTGTGTGGGGGGGGGGGTGAGGGGATGTAGCAGGATGGGTGTGGACCTTGCAGGTGTGTGCCGTGAAGCATGCACCCCCCCCCCCCCCCTCTTTCGCTGCCCCAACAGAGATGTAGGTCACGGGAGAGTAAGGTGAGAGTGGGAGAGAGGAAGGTGAAGAAGAGTCACGTGAGGGAAGAATCACACACCCCTTTGTTCTTGGGCACACATGGGAGAGGCCACTTGGGCAGGTAGTGAGACAGGGAGCGGCACGGGAGGGTCATGGAGGGAGGGAAGGTTGGGTCAGAGCAAGGGGACTCCTAGCCAGGGTCAACACAAACACAGTACTGGGCCATCGTTCTCATCAGCCTGCTGTGCTTTTATCAGGTGATTGTGTTACGATTTATCTTTTAATTCGAGTATTATCAGACATCTGCTTCCATTACAGATGTTCAGTAATAGTAATTTACAACAGACGATCCCTCGGGGTTCTTCTTACCCCGCACCTCGGTCTGCACTTCTGCTTCCCGGATGACAACCTGATCGACCAGGCTGTTGATGCTAGCTGGCCGCACACCAACAGAACCACAGCAACCGGCTTCAGCTGGATTATTATTTATTCTTGTGTATGTTAAATAAATAACGCAGTCAAGGAACCTGAGTTTAAGTGATGTGTGTAACATTTAAGGCTGAGACAGTGATTTGATTTTGATTTTGCCGCTTGCAGCGGCTACTTTATTGTGCACCCCACACTCATCCTGTGAGCGGTAGCGCAAAAGGATTACAGAGTAGGGTTTACAAAGGGTCATAATAATTAACCCCGGTTGTCAGGATATTATGGCACCGAAAGTTACACAGTATTTCATTTACATTATTTGTTTAGTTCTATACATAAAGGGTAACTTATTCACAAATGCCTGAGTACAGGCGTGTGAGGCAGTATGTCTGGCCTCACACTTTGTTATTCACATTTACGTGGGAGGTATTCAAGCACATTGCGTATTTGGTTCTGTACATGAGAACTGATATAGTTAATAAGTGCAAAAAAGTGGATACAATCTTAATATGTCGGCTATCTTGCCATTAGAGATGAAGTGTTGTGCCATTTCACACACAGTGTGCTTGGACCTGTCCCTAAAAGGTTCTATCTTCACACAGTCGAGGACATAGTGTTCAAGTGTGTGGCCATATGTATGGCCACACACTTTACATTTAGTTTTGTTTACATCTGCTTGAGGAACATACTGCCAAAGGTACTTATATCCTAACCTTAATCTCGCGGTTACAACATCTTGTAATCTAGTGATCTTGTTACTTGCTCCATATACATGTTTCACTTGATACATCTCATCATGGTAAACTATGGATCGACTAGTGCCTGTTTGCACTTGTCTACTTGCGTCAAACTCATCAATAAGTTCTTTCCTAATTACAGTTTTAAGGGTTCTTTTTGAGTGTGTGTGTGTGTGTGTGTGTGTCTCACCTGTTGATGGTGGTGTGCGTTACATTGTGGTGGGGCTGTTCCTCCACGTACCACAGTGGAGGGTGTGGTGGGATGTGTTGAATCATATGATAAGTGAAGGGTGAGGGGAGGTATGCGGTGGTGATAGAGGAGTGAGGTGAGGGGAAGTTGGGAGGTGATGAGTGAGCTTCCGCGACTCACTGTGAGCGTGAGTGAGTGGCGACGGGATGAGGATATGGGTGTGTGGAGAAGGGCGGGAAGTAGATGAAGGGAGATGGAAGACGGGAGGCAAGAGGGGGAGGATGGTAGCAACGCGGCTTGAGACAGGTACAATAGTGGGGTCGTGAGGGCTTCGTGACGTAGGACAGAAACCTGTCCGCTACCCTCACCCTGCCCTGCTCTCTCCCGGGTACACCACACTCTGTACACCATACCCTGTACACCACACCCAGTTTACCACCACACCTGGTATACAACACATTGTACACCACACCTTGTATACAACACCCTGGTGTTGGTAGTAGTAGTGGTGATAATAGTGATGGTGATGGTGATGTTAATGGCGCTGGTGACTCCTTGTTGAGCCTTGATAATGGTCACCTCGTATCAGAAGTCTCTTATGTGGTGCTTTATACATGTTAAACTTAAACATAGTATGCGATGAAAGGTGAACACTACTGTAATTACCCAGAACCATGTGTTAATTCACCACTATGTTGTACCTCTTCGTTTCCCACAATTATTAAAAAGGTAATTATGACGAACACCTGCAATACTGAAAGGTAATTTTAGGCGAGGCAGCGTGACCTTCCTGACTGCTGACTCCCGTATAGGTGGTAGATGAGGGTCGTCACCTGTGTTATGTTCCCGTGTAGGCGTACCCGTGTTAATGTGTCCTCAACTATGTATCAGACAGTGAAGAATTACATGTTAGTTATCCTCGGTCTTAGAGTGAGGGAAATAAAGATAAGCGATGGATTTCTGAAGGATTATGGATCATTGTGTGGTGGGGTGAGAGTCAGTGAGACCTGTTTAATGTGTCAGGGAAAGTTGATTTATTTTCAATGTATTTAACGTCTACGATGATATGTGCAGCAACTTAAATCAGGTAAATATTTCATCTACAGTATTTAATGTATGTGATGTGTGTGATGTGCTTGTATTCGAAACAATAACTTAATCTATATGTTCATTAGGAGTGACTCGAGACTGAGTATTTATGAGATGAATTACTTTTCTTTACCTTACTCGTTGTTTACAGTCTTATATACAAGTTATGGTGTGGCAGCGGGTCCTTCCTCTCCCCGGGTCGTGCTGAATACTTAAGGGATCGTAGCAGAGATTCACGCTACAGTTTGTGTTATGTGTAAGGGCTTGTTCTGGTGTGCTGGGAGCTTACTGTAGAAGTTCAAAGCTGGGATAGTGTTGCTTTCCAAACACCTTTATTTACACACACACACACACACACACACCTAGTATAATTTCTTTAATAGATTCTTGGATATACTTGTCATGTGGATTGTGTCAACGGGACTCTTATAACAATACAGGAAATTGAAGGTTGATTGAACAGAACCGCTGTCGTGTGTGCGTCAGTCATGCTTATGTGCAACTCTGTATTTGTGTGTGTGTGTGTTGTGTGTGTGTGTGTATTCGTACGCATAAAGTGAAAGTTTCAACACAAGTATTTCATTACCCCCCCCCCCCCCTCTCAAAAAAGTATGAAAATATAGAAGGGTGACGTAATGTCCAGCCAAGAGGGCAGGTACACATGAGACCCCACTCACTGGTGCCCCGCGGCGCCTGTAACGTGACACTGCCGCTCCTCACACACACACACATTGTTGATGGTCATACTCAGGCTCGGGAAGACATAAAAAGAAAGGCGTAAAGGATAGTATTTAAGTTAATTAGTTTGGTTTACTCAGTTCCAGAGGCCGACCATTGTGGGAGAAGTGTTAGTTTCTCTTGAGCTTAATCTCCTGAAACTGTCAATGATATGCCGCTTATCTCCACCATTAACCGCGTCCGACAACACCCACCACGAAAAATTAACTTTTGTCGAGGAATATTTTTGATAAACAATAAAGTGAGGTGACTGATAGGACGAGTAAGTATTGTAGTGTGTGTGGAGGCTGACGCAGCCACCCATCACTCACAACAACTGGCAGAGAGAGAGAGAGAGAGAGAGAGAGAGAGAGAGAGAGAGAGAGTCTTGTTCGAAAAAAGTAGTTTATGCTGGCAAACAGCCCGCATAAACTATTGTATAAAAATTTTATATTACATTGTGCTGTAATTATAATGGTTGCTCGATATCATCTTGCATTGTATCTGGTCCCGTTATAAGGCGGATCTCCCGCACCTGCAGCACCTTCCCCAGAGCTAGGAAGGTCTTCCCGTCCACACCTCACCTCCCCTGCAGACCACCCCGGAGGAGGGAGGGGGGAGGGGCGATGGTGAACTCAGGTCACCCGAGGAGATATTTCACACCCGAGACCTGAAGGAGGGAGCGTAGAGCCCAGCCGGGGACAGCTGGAGATGGTCCCTGAGAAACATTGTTTTGGTCTTACATCATAATTTAACTATAGTTACAACTTATATTTGTTGTCATGTTTAGTAAGATTAATTAAGGGCATGGTGCCAGTAGGGTGGTGCGTCGGTTGTGTGGGTAATGCGTGAGGACTGACCACGCCGACACCCAACACTACACTACCCTTCACTTTCTCCTGCATCTTGTGTTCTGGCTCACCACACCTTGGTGATGGTGTAGTGCACTGCCTGTCTCTTCCAGTCTCTTGTAGTAATATTACAAGTCACTGCTTGACATTGCACGATTTTTTATGAATGGAAGACATTCACCTTCATTGACGGTCACCACAAAGCGATGTGCATTTCTGCTTTTTTTCTGCAGGATGTGATTCATTATGGCAGTTCTCAGGTACAGTTACGGTGACCTTTACGTCATGGTACCAAATATGTTCGCTTCCTCATTTGTTGTGCTTAATGGGAAAAAAGGAATTGAATAAGATGAAGAGGAAGAAAGAATTCACAAGAGATGAAATAAGCTTACGCCATCTCCAACTAGCAGAACAAAAGTGGACAAACTGGTATCTTTGAATTACAGGACAGACTATAATGATGGTGTCAGCTGAGAACATCCAGGTATTGGAAGACTATCTGAATATTACGCCAAGTAAGCGTCATCTTCTCTTGATCGTCGTCACTGGGAGTACAACCTTACTGGCGGCTCTCTGAGTGTCAGGTCCCAGAAAATGTTGCTCATATTGGAGTAAAAACATGAAAATAATATGCTTTGCTCATGACTATATCTTTATTATTATTATTATTATTATTACATCAGGAGAAAGGGGTGAAGCTGTGTCGGGTAGTAAAACTAACTACCCGACTAATTGATGGTGTACACACACACACACGCACACACACACACACACTATTATTATTATTAGTAGTAGTAGTAGTAGTAGTATTACACTATCCTTGACCACCGAAGGGTCAAGACCTGTTCAGGCACAGCTCCTGATGAGCAGCGGCCCCCCTTGGCCACTCCTTAAGTCCCTCTCCCCGACCCATCCTCACCAACGGGATATCAACATAATCAAAAGTGACAATTTTGTTTCGGAAAGAAGTGGGATCCGCGTTGAACAGTGTTTAAGCCAGTGAATTCAGCACTAGACAGTACCCGTGAGAACCGTGACCCACCACTGAGATAAGCACCCCTGGGAACCATCCTCTGATCAGATGGTGTTAATCCGTCCATCCTGGGAACACCAGCAGGTCGGCTTTTCACCTGACTATGAGATAACACAACATCACCGAGCAGAGAGTGAGGTACTGTGACACCACCCCACACCACACGGTGTCTCCATTACCATGTGAGGTCCTTCATATCAACACCCAAGGACGGGTTACTGCACCACGTGAACACCACACCACCCGCTGTCTCCATGACCACGTGAGGTCCTTCATATCAACACCCGAGGACGAGTTACTGCACCACGTGAACACCACACCACCTGGTGTCTCCATGACCACGTGAGGTCCTTCATATCAACACCCGAGGACGAGTTACTGCACCACGTGAACACCACACCACCTGGTGTCCCCATGACAACGTGAGGTCCTTCATATCAACACCCGAGGACAAGTTATTCCACCACGTGACCACCACACCATCTGGTGTCTCAATGACCAGCCCAGACCCGGGCCATCAACTGTAAACAATAATAATTTGTATGCTCAGTTCATGCCCCTTCTTCTTTCAGTAATGAAATCTTTTGTTAAGCGACTCCCTCACCCCATGTCAATGTATATAATAAGTAATTTTTGTCCAATGTATATTTTCAGCCTTCGGGCTTCACAACTTTTCAATAAACCGTTAATTATTATTATTATTATTATTATTATTATTATTATTATTATTATTATTATTATTATTATTACACACACACCCACACACAGAGGGACTACCGTCAGTCTCACATGTAATTCCTCCTGTAATGTTAGGTAATCGTGGTATCATGTGACCCGGGGCAGGTATATTGACCCGGGGCCGGTACACTGTGACCCGGGTGCTGGAGTACAGATCTCACTTAGATTATGCAGTAGCAGAGTGAGGTGTACTAATAACTGGGAAGTCGTCCTGTGTTGTGATGCATAACGCCTCTGATACCACAAAACCCGGAGGGAGCGTCACCACAGTCACACTTGTTATTATAATCAATATAATTTTTAGTTAAGGTAATACTGGGTGATGGAATACTGTAATCTGGAACTGGCCAGACAGGATGCACGTGAGGTAATTGACGGTGATAGTGGAACTGGTGGGATAGTGAGTGTTGTTATAGGCGATGTTATTAACGTTGTAAAGATCATAAGTGGAGGGTTGTGTGGTGGCGCCACTTCACTGCTGTCCTTAACTGATCGTCTTTTGTTTTTTGTTTCCAACTCTCTTTGATTCTTCTCCTTCCTTAACCATTTTCAATACCCACACGCTTTATCCCATTCATTATTCGTTACCCTCCCTTTTCACCCTTCCTTACCCCTTTGACATCTCCCTGGTGGGGTGAGGGATATGAGAACGTATCTACAGTAAATGGCTGACTCAGGCTACCACACAAAAATGGCGACCAGTATGGCTTCAAACACTACCCCCCCCCCCCCTACCCCATCCTCACCTCCTCACGGAATAATTTAACACAACTTCTAATCTTGAGCTGAGATATTAATTTTTACCTTACCATAGAATCCCGTTTTATAGTATAGTAAGTAACCAAGTGTGAGTCACCTTGTTACACCCGCCCCAGCTACCCGGGGAGCGTCGCTGATACTGCCACCTATAAATGGAAGTTGTAGATATATTGGTGAATCATCCCAAAGGTTATATTATGTTAGAAGTTTTCGTGGACATTTTAGGTAGTTAATTAGTGTGGTATGTTTGTAATATATTCTGATTTTCGTTCTTGTTGTTGTTTACTTTTATCTAAGAAACTACAGGATACAGTCGTCCTTGTTATCTACTGTCAGGTATTTTCTCATCTCCCTTTTCACTGTTCGAGCGTTTTCCTCAACAGGTGGATAATTGTGTTCCGTGTAAAAATATATCAATAACTAATTATATATATCTAAGATGTAAAATGTGTGAGCAGGTGGGAGTACACACTACCACTATCACCACCACTAGCACCACCTACCACCACCACCACCACCACCACCACCACCACCTACCACCACCACCACCACCACCTACCACCACCACCTCATCTCCTGCGGCATTCCTGGCCAGGCCTGAGAATGTGTCCACAACCTTAATAAGCTCAACACTATTTTCTTCCTCTTATCAGCCAGGCTGTATCTTTCCATCGCTATGTGGGGAAGGTAATTTTCATCTCTCATTTTCTACAAGTGTAAGGAAGGTATTTGGACCTGTACACAACGCCTTTATCTTATTTTGCTTTGGCGTCACCTCGAGAAATTTAGAAGTGACTGGTTCTTAATATACGCGTATGAGACAGTGTCCCTCACATCCGACAGATATTTTACATTACGCTATAATATAGGAGTAGAGAGCGTTAGCGTGTGGAATATATTGTAACTTACATTTTGTGCTGCAGTTACACGTAAGAAAATGTTGCGAAGTTAAATGAATAGCCCAAACTTCTCAAGCTCTCATTAGATTGTGTAATGAAGGAAGTCTAAACCTCTTGTTGGAAGATAAAGATGTAAACCAAAGCCGCCAGCATCTTCTGTGGTAAAAACTGGCGTGTCAGGTGTTGTGGGTCCGCAGGTTTTTCTCCTTCTCATCTCCCGCCGCTGATGACGATAACAAACAACCTGACCTGACCCGGAGATACCTAAACCGGTACAGGAGTTTTTTTTTTAATTACATTCTGCAGGAGAGTCTGAGCAGATGTTGGCTGTATATCAGTGAGTGGATAGTGAGTATTAATGTTACTATAACTAGCGAACAATGTGTTCCCAGCTACAGTGGGAACCAAGAGCTGTTGGAGACGCTGACCCAGACACAAGCCGCTGAGGGGGAGGATGACCGAGCGATGAATTAGTCCTCATTCATTATACCAGGACAAGTGGTCCAACATTAGGAAAGAGGATGTGATGGATTGTGAACGATGCGGACAATTTTTTTAAGATTAAGAAAATTGGTGTATTGTGAGGGAAGTGTGATGGTTGGGGGACCCCGGCAGAGAGGGACTCCCGAACCCGTGTTGTGGTGAGGTTGGTGGGGGCGGGCCACCCACGGCACGGCCCGTGATAAGGTAATAACAGGTAGACCAGCCCTGATAACCCCTTGTCAGTAGGTGCCCGCAACGCTCGCCCCGCACCCTGGGAGAACCAAAGGGGAGGGTCCTGGCTGCTGCCTTACTGACCTCTTGGGTGAAGGGAAGGCCGGACCATATCCTTAATTCCCACTAAGTACAGGGAAGTGCACCTAATTACCGCTACGGTTAACATTAAGCGTATCGTGGTTCGCTACTGAATTTGAGAACCATAAAATGGCTTGGTCGCTAGAGGCAGTTGTTCTGTTGGCTTCGTGTGTGAGTGACGGGGGCAGCGATCCCGGTACAAGTGACTTCCTGGACCAGGATATGAACGTCATTTCACTTGTGCCTTAGTGACAACTGATTCTTCTGAAGTTACGACCAAAATAATGTTGACATTACAGTAATAATCTATTATAATTTGGTCCCTTCGTTTCACCCAAGGCAAGGAAGGGAAGACAATTATTATACGAATCACTGAGTATCCAGACCTGCCCCCCCCCCCCCCCCCCCCCCCCCACACACACAGAGCCGAGTGTCTGGCTTTATCTCGCTACACTAGAGAACCATTTGTCAGCCGCCCCCCACCCCCACTCCCGTCCCTACCTCTACTATCTCTCCCATCTCTCTGTACCAGTCCTTTCACTCTTCTGTACTCTCTCTCTCTCTCCAGTTTGCCATCCTGTTTTTAACTCCTCTCCCTTGTCCTTCATCCTTCTACCTTTCCTTCCCCTTTTCTACCTCCCTCCTTACCTCATCTCTCGTTCTTCATTGTTCCTTACCATTTCCTTGCATTCTCGCTCTCTATCCTTCATAATCTTTTCATTGCCATTCCATCTCTAATGTCCTTCCCCCTTCTCTCCCTCCACCTATTGTATACTGTCTTTCCTTCCTCCTGTCCTGCGCTGCGTGGCAGTGAGAAGTGATACCATCCTCAGTGTCAAGACCTGACTGAATTCCTCAGAATAGGCAAACTGTACTCCAAGCTTTGCCAATAAATTTGTTAAACTAAAAAAAAACTTCCTTCCTCTCGCCTTGCTTGTTCTACCTCTCCTCAATCTTTCCTTCCTTCCTTCCTTCTCGCAAATGTCCCTTCCTCCCTCCTTCCCTGTTCCTCTTGTCCTGACCAACAGTGAGAGGCGATCGACCACACAAGGAGCACCACCGTGATAGTGGCTGGCCGTCGTCATCCGTCACACAGGGTGCTTGTTCCTGTACGACGCTCATGCACCCCACGTCCCACCCCTCAAGAATACTCTCCCCCTTCTTCTCACCCCCCTTCCCCCCACCTACAAGAATGTCCTTCCAACCCTCACCCTCCCCTCACCTCCAAGACTGGCCTCCTACCCCTGACTCTTCTTACCTCCAGTAATGTCTTCCCAACCCTCACCCTCCCTCCCCCACGTCTAATAATGTCCCCCCTCTCCCCACCCTCCCTCACTCTCCTCTACACCTCCAAGAAGGGTGGTGGTGGTAATACTGATAGTAATGATGGTACAAATGGTTTTCGATATAGTATTGGGGGTGGTAATGGTGATGAGTTAATTGTTAGTGGTAATGGTGATGCATAGATCCCATGTGGTGGTGGTGATGATTGTGATGCAGCTGTCAGCCACCCGTGATATTGATAACTGGTAATACCTGTTATTCCACCACTCATTACCTCTTTAGTTTCTTAGGGCCCTGAATATGAATTGGCGTCCTCTCTCTCTCTCTCTCTCTCTCTCTCTCTCTCTCTCTCTCTCTCTCTCTCTCTCTCTCTCTCTCTCTCTCTCTTTGTGGTCAGGTATTTCTCTGTTGACCTACTTCTCTTACTCTCATTTTATTGATGGCTTAAGTCATTTACTTGGTTATTATTATCGCTAGTAGTAGTATCATCATCGAGGTGTTCATCCCCGGTAGTGTTCGTCAGGTTAACATCTCTCACAGCTGCCACAGACCCTTCGTGTCTCATCGTCTTGTGCACCATTTAGAGACATGATCGTAATTACTAAGGTTTTAAACACCACAAACTCATCCGCCTCTTGAGTTTGACGTTAATGTTATTATGGAGATGGGCACCAGTGAGGGTCACTTACACCACCAGGTAACGAACCTCATAGTTTTATGTGTTTAGTGTCTGCCGCCCACTCAAGGTAATCACGTCTCTTACCTGACAAAAAAATGGGACCGTAAGCCAGTTCGGTTAAATTTGCGGAGGTCACGCAATTTCGATGGATGGCCAGGTAATCGCCCCCCCCCCCCCCAAGTACTTTCCAGTCGGCGTCTGAATTCCCGAGAAGTTAGTTAGCAGGAGCAGGAGAATGTAAGTGAAGGAGACAAATGGTGTACAAGGAGCAGAAGTTTAACTGCAGGTCTGGGCTCAGGGCCGCCGGGTTGGTCCTGACGTGACCTTATAGGGGTGGGAAGATTAGTGGAGGAAGGAAAGGACAGTGTGTAAGGTGAATAATTAGAGAGGACGGCAGTAGGTGGCAGGACTGTGGATAGCGGCTACACGAGAGTCTCGACAGATCCCTTCAGAAGTTTCAGATTTCAGAATTGTCCCACGAGAGAGCTAGTTTATTGGGCACCCTGTGCAAGGCGAAGCGCAGCAGCGTTACAGCCCCGAACACGGAAGCATGCGGAGTTCATGTATGCCTTCTTGACTCATGCTGTTTAGGACGTAAGTGCCTGTAGGACCATGGATTATGTCTGCAAGTTACATACTATGTATAGTGGCAAGATGAATGTGTGGAGGGAGGATTCCTGATACTTACATCTGTATGGGAAGGCGTGGCAGGTCCATAATAATGTCAAGTGCCAGGCCTGTCTCTAGGAGGAGGGATATTTCGTCAGGAAGAAGGTCCCTTTTCACACCTCAGTGACCCTGAGTTTTTGTTGATCCTTAATCAGTACTAATATTCACACACTGGTGATGCTAGTGTAGTTCCCTTAGCTGTTGTGGACCATATGTGTTACATCCCCTTTACCCATGGTGTCGACACAATACTCCCTCATATTGACCTCGATGCCTTTCTACAAAACTCACTGGGTTACACCAACCCCAACTGTAACTATTACTTTCCTGACTCTCTTGAGCTTAGCTCTAGTCTTCTACTACCTCATTCCTTCAACTTAATTAGCCATAACATCAGCAGTATTCCCCTTCACTTAGATACCTTTATAGATCATTGTATATCCTCTATTGCCCATAAATTTGATGTACAGTACTTGGGTTCTGTGAGACCAAACTCACTAACGATATTGACCATTTGTATAACATCCCTAATTATACCAGACGTCACGATACAGTGGTGGCGCCGCACTATATGTTGGTATTAAGAATAACACTTCTATAAGAGATGATTTAAAGGTTCAGGAGGAGTTCAGGGAGAGTGTTTTCACTGAATTACGTAACGACACACGAAATATCCTAATAGGAGTAATCTTCAGAAGACCCCACACTAATGTAAGGAACTTTCTTGATAAATTAATTACCGGAGCTTATCTCTATCATAAGTTCAGAGAGGAAACTTTGCTACATTGCAGGAGATTTCAACCTTGATCTATTAAAATCCGAGATGGACACCTCAGTGATAGACCTTCTTGTTACCTGTCATTCTAAGCTCTTCTTCAACACTATAACCAAACCCACCAGAGTAACTGCCACCTCTGCCACTGTGATAGATCATATCTGGACTAGCAACACTCCTAACAATCTTGCAAGTGGAATTATTTATAACAATATCTCAGATCACTTCCCAGTTTTTGCCATGTATAAAACAGCCACAAGATCTAAGAGGTCTAGTTGTCTCAATAAAATACAGAGACTACTGCGCTGACAACATGCTCCTGTTTGTAAACAACTTAATGAATGCTAAGTGGGATCTTGTCTATGCCTCCGACAACTCTAACGTGAGCTGCTGCAACTTCTCTTGCATCTTCAATGCTTGCTTTGATAAATGCTTCCCCCTCAAGACTAAGTTAGTAAAAACTGTATCTATCTCCAAACCATCTATTACAAGTGAAATCAAGGCAATGATAAAAGAAAAACACAAACTACAAAGAAAATTTTCTAAAAGACCCATAACTTTCGGTGATGCTTACCGAAGCATCAGAAACAGAGTAGCTGAAACAGTTAAAAATGCCAGACGTAACTATTATACAAATAAGCTCCAGTCAACATCGGGCAACAGTCAGAAAACCTGGAGTATCATCAATTCTATTCTGAACAGGAACACTCAACCTACGGCCTCCCACTCAGCTTTTATGATAAATGATTCAGTTGTAACGGAACCCTCCCTCATTACCAACCACTTCAATGATCATTTTATCAGGATTTGCAAAAATCTTGCAGAGAGCATCCCTAATCACCATGAGGAATTTAGAGCCTACCTGCAAAACAGACAGCAAAATGAGCTGTTCTTATCCCCTCTCATGGCAGAAGAATTACTGACTATAAAAATGTCCAAAGATGTAGCAACAGGTGACGACAATATACCAATGAGCATCATTAAGAAAATATCCCACTTATTACTACCTGTTCTCCTACACATTTGTAACTCCTTCACTAGCGGTGTCTTTCCGGATCAACTGAAAGTTGCTAAAGTTCACCCAACAAATAAAAATTCTGGGGATAAAGGTCTTTTTAATAATTACCGCCCCATATCAGTCCTCCCAGCCTTAAGTAAGGTACTGGAGAATCTAGCATGTAGTAGACTAAATTCCTTCTGCAGTGTCAATAACATCCTTACAGACTTTCCTGTTTGGATTTAGGGCAAGAAGGTCAACTGAAAGTGCTCTGCTACCCTTTACTAATAATATCTTAAACAACTTTGTTGACAGTCAGTTCACAATCGGAATATTCCTTTGATACTGTCGACCCTATCATCCTCCTGGCAAAGCTTGAACATTACGGCGTTAGGGGCTTATTCTACGATTGGTTTACCTCATATCTGTCTAACAGGGAGCAGTATGTCTGCTATAACTATCATCAGTCTGACTCCTCACCAATTTTCTATGGCGTCCCCCAAGATTCCATTCTCGGTCCTGTACTGTTCTTGTTTTTTATATAAACGATATAGTCTACTCCAGCACACTCGTAAAATGCAACTTATTTGCAGACGAAAGTAATCTTTATACCAGAAACTCCGATGTCTGCATTCCTTGATGAGAACTATGAACACTGAATTGACTAAAGACAGGACCTGGGTAACACGTAATAAACTGACATTAAACTTCGAAAAAACTCAGTACACAATCTTTCACAGAAGGGAAAAACCTACCCTCAGATGTGGACCACCTGTGCCTTGGTAATACAGTCCTCAAACGTGAACAAATTACTAAATTCCTTGGAGTTATTTGGATGAGAAGCTAAGCTGGAGAAAACACACACAAGCCATTCACAGTAAAGTCAATAAACAATGTGGTATCCTGTATCACGTTCGTCAGTCACTCACTCTTGCAGTCTTTCCCTCTGGTCCAACAGGGAGCCTTGGTGAGGAGAGCCCAGAGACTGTAGCAGGTATGATTTACAGAGGGTGGACAGGTTGAGGCCCAGAGTAGATAGGGTTGGGGTGTGGGGATGAATCAGGCCGACGCTCGGGTAGAACAGGGCACTCCGGGACAAGCTCGGAGAGCGCCGCGGCAGCATTAACAAACAGCAGGGGTGTGGGAGGCAGTGGGTAGGTGGGGCTCACAGAGGGCACCATTCGGCAGTGTAGGTCGGTGATGACAGCAAGGATGGATCCAAAGAGATGATCTTGCGTCTCCTCCCCGTCACTACTCTGATGCTGCCAGGCCCTTCAGATGTTTCCCGCAACTGAGATGCCGCGTCATATACTTGACCTGGTATAAGTTATGGAACTGCCCTCGTAAACAACAGCAGCTCCAAGTGTAAATAATCAGTGGCCTTCAGAGTAGCAGCCCTGTATGACTCTGGGGCCGACGAGGGCCATGTTGACTGGCTGCCGAGTATAAAGTCCTCGGCTTGTAAAACTCAGTATGTAACGCACAATACTATCAGTATCCCGAAGACCATACAAGACAACCCCTCTGGATTTATCGCAGAGGAATTTTTAGGTTTGGGAACTTAACGATCATGTTATTTAACATCATGTAATTATCCGCCACTATATTTATCCTCATCAAAATGTAATACTCTCATAAGTTAGTGCCAAAAATATTCCTCTTGAGAGGCTGCTCATTGCTTACAATATGTAATATTCATAAACCCATCATGTTTCAATTAGTTGATGTTAATGATAGCGCCAATGTTGATGTTAACCGCACGCTACGTGCTTGTTAAATACACAGTGCGTACCCGAGAAGCCAGGCGCGGCCCACAGGCAAACAGGACGACACGAGGAAGGTCATTATCTGTGTTTGAGATCCCGGTCATTATAACCGTGGTAGGTCATTACACCAAGAGGCGTCATTATACCAGGGGGGGGGGGGGGTCTCATGCCGTGCACGGAGTGGTGTGGCTGCTGTAATTACTATACAGACTCTTGTTTGTATTGGCGAAGCGTGGAGTGTGTAGGTAGAGGTATTCGCTTCTTGTGAAGGTTGCAGTGTGGAGTGAAGATTAGTTATTGGTGTGGTGATGTAAACCATTGTGGGTGTACAGTAGGTGTAAATGGATTGCTATCGACTATGTACGACACCCCAGACGCCACCCAGACGTACCACGATTCATTAAGCTTTCACCTATTACGGTCTGTAATGGATATTGCTTACAACTTTTCAGCCGTAAGTGTGTGGCTGAACCGGCAGTGATGGTTGGTATCGACTCACAGCCAATAGTGGCGAGGAAGTGGTTTACATTTCATCACGTTTATTGTGTTGGAGATTCGTATCATCGTTGATTGCTTTAGGGGAGAGATACCGGTGCGGGGCGAAGGTGTATTCTTGTTCTCGGGTAAGTTTGTGTTTTGAAAATTTATTTGGTATAATTTGTTTTAGCCCAGCGTACGGCCACACATTTACTTATAATGTGGATCATTGTCATTATGCTGTAAGAAGATGGCACCATCACCACCATGTACAGTACAGTACAGTACAGTACAGTATTCTCGCAGACGGCCAACGAAGGTGGTGATGGACACAGGTGTTGCTGTGTGCACCTCGCCGCCTTACCTGATGTCTTGCTGATCACGACACCTGTGATAAAGGAAGTCCTTGTATAGTACATTAAGGAAGTCTTTGTATAATACATTAAGGAAGTCCTTGTATAATACATTAAGGAAGTCCTTGTATAATACATTAAGGAAGTCCTTGTATAGTACATTAAGGAAGTCTTTGTATAATACATTAAGGAAGTCCTTGTATAATACATTAAGGAAGTCCTTGTATAATACATTACGGAAGTCCTTGTATAATACATTAAGGAAGTCCTTGTATAGTACATTAAGGAAGTCCTTGTAAAATACATTAAGGAAGTCCTTGTATAATACATTAAGGAAGTCCTTGTACAATACATTAAGGAAGTCCTTGTATAATACATTAAGGAAGTCTTTGTATAATACATTAAGGAAGTACTTGTATAATACATTAAGGAAGTCCTTGTATAATACATTAAGGAAGTCCTTGTATAATACATTAAGGAAGTCCTTGTATAATACATTAAGGAAGTCCTTGTACAATACATTAAGGAAGTCCTTGTATAATACATTAAGGAAGTCCTTGTGTAATACATTAAGGAAGTCCTTGTATAATACATTAAGGAAGTCCTTGTATAATACATTAAGGAAGTCCTTGTACAATACATTAAGGAAGTCCTAGTATAATACATTAAGGAAGTCCTTGTATAATACATTAAGGAAGTCCTTGTATAGTACATTAAGGAAGTCCTTGTATAATACATTAAGGAAGTCCTTGTATAATACATTAAGGAAGTCCTTGTATAATACATTAAGGAAGTCCTTGTACAATACATTAAGGAAGTCCTTGTATAATACATTAAGGAAGTCCTTGTATAATACATTAAGGAAGTCCTTGTATAATACATTAAGGAAGTCCTTGTATAATACATTAAGGAAGTCCTTGTATAATACATTAAGGAAGTCCTTGTATAATACATTAAGGAAGTCCTTGTACAATACATTAATGAAGTCCTTGTATAATACATTAAGGAAGTCCTTGTATAATACATTAAGGAAGTCCTTGTATAATACATTAAGGAAGTCCTTGTATAATACATTAAGGAAGTCCTTGTACAATACATTAAGGAAGTCCTTGTATAATACATCAAGGAAGTCCTTGTATAATGCATTAAGGAAGTCCTTGTACAATACATTAAGGAAGTCCTTGTATAATACATTAAGGAAGTCCTTGTATAATACATTAAGGAAGTCCTTGTATAATACATTAAGGAAGTCCTTGTATAATACATTAAGGAAGTCCTTGTACAATACATTAAAGAAGTCCTTGTATAATACATTAAGGAAGTCCTTGTATAATACATTAAGGAAGTCCTTGTATAATACATTAAGGAAGTCCTTGTATAATACATTAAGGAAGTCCTTGTATAATACATTAAGGAAGTCCTTGTACAATACATTAAGGAAGTCCTTGTATAATACATCAAGGAAGTCCTTGTATAATGCATTAAGGAAGTCCTTGTATAATACATCAAGGAAGTCCTTGTATAATGCATTAAGGAAGTCCTTGTACAATACATTAAGGAAGTCCTTGTATAATACATTAAGGAAGTCCTTGTATAATAAATTAAGGAAGTCCTTGTATAATACATTAAGGAAGTCCTTGTATAATACATTAAGGAAGTCCTTGTATAATACATCAAGGAAGTCCTTGTATAATACATTAAGGAAGTCCTTGTATAATACATTAAGGAAGTCCTTGTATAATACATTAAGGAAGTCCTTGTATTATACATTAAGGAAGTCTTGTATAATACATTAAGGAAGTCCTTGTATAATACATTAAGGAAGTCCTTGTATAATACATTAAGGAAGTCCTTGTACAATACATGAAGGAAGTCCTTGTACAATACATTAAGGAAGTCCTTGTATAATACATTAAGGAAGTCCTTGTATAATACATTAAGGAAGTCCTTGTATAATACATTAAGGAAGTCCTTGTACAATACATTAAGGAAGTCCTTGTACAATACATTAAGGAAGTCCTTGTATAATACATTAAGGAAGTCCTTGTATAATACATTAAGGAAGTCCTTGTATAGTACATTAAGGAAGTCCTTGTATAATACATTAAGGAAGTCCTTGTATAATACATTAAGGAAGTCCTTGTACAATACATTAAGGAAGTCCTTGTATAATACATTAAGGAAGTCCTTGTATAGTACATTAAGGAAGTCTTTGTATAATACATTAAGGAAGTCCTTGTATAATACATTAAGGAAGTCCTTGTATAATACATTAAGGAAGTCCTTGTATAATACATTAAGGAAGTCCTTGTACAATACATTAAGGAAGTCCTTGTACAATACATTAAGGAAGTCCTTGTATAATACATTAAGGAAGTCCTTGTATAATACATTAAGGAAGTCCTTGTACAATACATGAAGGAAGTCCTTGTACAATACATTAAGGAAGTCCTTGTATAATACATTAAGGAAGTCCTTGTATAATACATTAAGGAAGTCCTTGTATAATACATTAAGGAAGTCCTTGTACAATACATTAAGGAAGTCCTTGTACAATACATTAAGGAAGTCCTTGTATAATACATTAAGGAAGTCCTTGTATAATACATTAAGGAAGTCCTTGTATAATACATTAAGGAAGTCCTTGTATAATACATTAAGGAAGTCCTTGTATAATACATTAAGGAAGTCCTTGTACAATACATTAAGGAAGTCCTTGTATAATACATTAAGGAAGTCCTTGTATAATACATTAAGGAAGTCCTTGTACAATACATTAAGGAAGTCCTTGTATAATACATCAAGGAAGTCCTTGTATAATACATTAAGGAAGTCCTTGTATAATACATTAAGGAAGTCCTTGTATAATACATTAAGGAAGTCCTTGTATAATACATTAAGGAAGTCCTTGTATAATGCATTAAGGAAGTCCTTGTATAATACATTAAGGAAGTCCTTGTACAATACATTAAGGAAGTCCTTGTATAATGCATTAAGGAAGTCCTTGTATAATACATCAAGGAAGTCCTTGTACAATACATTAAGGAAGTCCTTGTATAATACATTAAGGAAGTCCTTGTATAATACATTAAGGAAGTCCTTGTATAATACATTAAGGAAGTCCTTGTACAATACATTAAGGAAGTCCTTGTATAATACATCAAGGAAGTCCTTGTATAATACATTAAGGAAGTCCTTGTATAATACATTAAGGAAGTCCTTGTATAATACATTAAGGAAGTCCTTGTATAATACATTAAGGAAGTCCTTGTATAATACAAGTGGTGAATATAGATAACACAGGTGGTGTTGTAGATAACACAGGTGGTGTTGTAGATAACACAGGTGGTGTTGTAGATAACACAGGTGATGTTGTAGATAACACAGGTGATGTAGATAACAGGATAACAGGTGGTGATGGTGTAGAACAGTTGGCCGGGGTGGCGTGTCACAGGGGTGAGTCACAAACATGGGGTGAAAGGGCCAGGTGTAGGCTACTCTCAGGCAGGGATGTACGCGCATGACGCTGGTGTCCCGTTAAGGGGTCGTCTTACCTCACCAAATTACACCCTCTCACCTGATTTCAATTACTGTCTGTTAGCAAGAGCCTTGCTTAGCTTGTACTGTTACTTTGTGCTGGCGATTAGAGTACAATCCTTGCACAACAATGATTTCTAATTTATGCCGGTCGATTCTTTTGTTTCATTTTCATTTAGTTAAAAATCTTCATTGTTTTCGTGTTTGCCCTGGTGTCAGCTTGGTGCGGGCGTGGCCAAGAAGACGCCAGCTAATCACAGAGGAGATTGGTAACGAGTGATGGATGTTTCACCAAGGAAGCTAAGATCCAAGAAGTTATAATTTAGGTGAGGCGTGATTGGCAGTTGACTACACGGCGAGTGACGTAATGGTATGCGGTTGGGTTTGGAAGTGTCAAGTCTGGGAGGGTAATGAAAAAACGCCAATATCATTTAGGGTTAGATGCACATAACAGTGTGATTGGATATGAAATCGTGATCAGAGAGTGAAGGTTTTTGGCCGTTATTAGTTTTACGAGACGCCCTCCTCCAGCTGGTTTTGTTCAAAGGAGCATTTACGGTCGAGGCCCAGATTGAAAATTGGTAACGTAAGGAGCTTCTATTTTACCTCGTCTATGGTTATTATGAGAGTGAAGACCAACAAGAGATAATCTAAGAGAATGGGATATTTCTCCGCCAACCACCAGCGTCCCGAAATGTACAGTATACTGTAGAGTGACTTGAGAACATCTTATGTACACAGTTATATTTTAGGCTGTCACATCTGGTGTGTGTTTCGAACCTTCATTTGTATGTTAATTATATTCATCAGATAATTTTTTGTGTGTTTGATATACCAGCAGATACTAGACTTCTTGACAGCATGTCACTCGTGCACACCACCTCCGCCATCATCCCCTCAAGCATATTTTTTTATTACAGACCGTAATTCAAGACATTTCCGATTAGATATACAATAAATAATTTCTGGAGAGGTGGGTGGCGTGGTCACCAGCCTTCCTGCCTGCTGTGCCTGTCCCGCGTCCTCCCTGCCTGAGCTAATACAGCAGTTAGAATTATGTTTTTGTGTTATGACTTGTCAGTGAAAAGAATATTGTCAAGGCAACTTTCCCGTAGCTTTTACCAGAATTACATACCACTTAGTCCAAATAATGTAATGTACACCACACACACTGTGTACACCACACACTGTACACCATACACTGTACACCATACGTTGTCTTACGCCATCGTCAGAGAGTTACACTACCCACTGTACACCACACACTGTCTACATCACCTTCAGAGAGTTACACCACACACTGTACACCACACACTGTCTACATCACCGTCAGAAAGGTACACCACACACTGTCTACATCACCTTCAGAGAGGTACACCACACACTGTACACCACACACTGTCTACATCACCGTCAGAAAGGTACACCACACATCGTCTACATCACCTTCAGAGAGGTACACCACACACTGTACACCACACACTGTCTACATCACCGTCAGAAAGGTACACCACACACTGTCTACATCGCCGTCAGAGAGGTACACCATACACTGTACACCACACACTGTCTACATCACCGTCAGAAAGGTACACCACACACTGTCTACATCACCTTCAGAGAGGTACACCACACACTGTACACCACACACTGTCTACATCACCGTCAGAGAGGTACGCCACACACTGTACACCACACACTGTCTACATCACCGTCAGAGAGGTACGCCACACACTGTACACCACACACTGTCTACATCACCGTCAGAGAGGTACGCCACACACTGTACACCACACACTGTCTACATCACCCTCAGAAAGGTACGCCACACACTGTACACCACACACTGTCTACATCACCCTCAGAAAGGT
>CAUDMG010000977.1:200000-314607 GCA_958450375.1 Homarus gammarus | reverse complement strand
CACCACCACCACCCAACCACACCAACACACACCCACACCACCAACCAACACAACCACACACCACCACACCCACACACCAACAACCACCACACCACCACCACACAACCACCACACCACCAACACCCCACACCACACACAAACACACACCACCACACAACACCACACACCCCAACACAACACCACCACCCCCACCACACACCCACAACCACACACACCACCACCCACCAACCCACACACACCACCCACCCAACACACACCACCCACCACCAACAACACCACCCACCACCACAACACCACCACCCACCACCACAAACAACCACACCAACCCACCACCAACCACCACACCCACCACCAACACACCACCCACCACCCAACCACCAACACACCACACCACACCACACACACCACCACCCCAACACAACACAACACCCAACCACCCAACAACCCACACCACCACCACCACAACACCACCCACCACACCACAACACACCACCACCCCACACCGCCACACAACCAACCCACCACCACCACAACACCACACACCACCACCACCCACACAACCCAACACACCACAACCAACACACCACCACCCCACAACCACACACACCCCAAACCACACCCACACACCACACACAACCACCACAAACACACACCACACACCACACCAACCCACAACACCACCCACACCAACACACCCACCACACCACAACCACACACACCACCAACCAACACACCCACCAACCACCCAACACACACCAACACCACCCACCACCAACACACCCCCCACACCACCACCACACAACCCACCACACACCACCACACCCACACACCCACACCCACCACCAAACAACACCACCACCACCCAACACCCACACCACCCACCACACACACCCCCACACCCACCCAACAACACACCACACACCACACCAACACCCACCCCACCACCCACCACCAAACCCCACACCACCACCCCACACCACCCCCCACCCACCCACAACACACACACACCACCACACCACACACCCACACCCACACACCACACAACCCACACACCACCACCACAACACCCCACCACCACCCCACACCAACACCCACCACCCACACCAACCACAACACCACCACCACCCCACAACACACCCACCAACACCCACCCACCACAACACCACCACCCACCACACACAAACACCACCCACACCACCACCACACACACCCACCACCAACACACCCAACCACACACACCACCCCCACACACCCACCCACCAACACCCACCCACACACCCACCACACCACCACACCCACACACAACCACCACCCACACACCACCCACCACACCACCACAACAACCCCCACCACCACAACACCCAACACCACACCACAACCACCACCCAACACTCACCACACCACCACAACCACACACCACCACCACCAAACACACCCACAACACCCACCCACACACCACAACACAACCACACCCACACCCACCACACCACAACCACCACACCACCACCCAACCCACCACCAACAACACCACACACAACCCCAACACAACACCACCACCACCACCAACCCACACCACAACACCCACACAACCACCCACCACACACCAAACCCACACAACACACCCACAACACCACCACCACACCAACACACCCACACAACCACACACACCCCACCCACACCACACCCACCACAACAACACCACCACCACACACAACCCACCCACCCACCCACCACCACAACACACCACACCACCCCCACACACACCACCCACCCACCAACAACACCACCACCCAACAACAACACCCACAAACAACACCACCCACCAACAACACCACCACACCCACCACACCACCCACAAACCACCACCCCACCACACACCCACCACCCACCACACAACACACCACCACACCCACACACCACACCACCACCACCCAACACACACACCCCACCACACACACCACCAACCCCACACACACCCACCACCAACAACCACACACACCCACCACCCACACAACACCCCACACCACAAACACCACACACCAACACCCACACAAACAACACCCACCAACAACCACACCACACCCCACCACCACCACACACAACAACACCCACCACCACCCACCAACAACAACCCACACACACACCCACACAACACCACCACACAACAACACCACCACCACCACCAACCCACACCACCACCACCAACACACCCCACCACCACACACACACACCCCCACACCACACACCCACCAACACCACACCACACCACCAACACCACACACCACACCACACCAACACCCCCACACACCCACCACCAACACCACAACACACCCCACCACACACACCACACACCCACACCACCACACACAACACCCACCCACACCCCCCCACACACAACACCAACAACACACCCCACACACACACACCAACACACAACACCAACCACCACAACCCCACACACCACACAACCCCCACACACCACACACCACCCCACCACCACCACACAACACCACCACCACACACAACACACCCACACACACACCCACCACACAACCACCACCACCACCAAACACACACCACACCACCACACACCCACCACACCACCACCCACACACAACACCACCACCACCCACACCACACACCACCCCACCCACCACACACCACCACACCACCACACCACACACACCACACCCCACACACACCACACCCCCACACACCACACACCACCACACCACACCCCACACAACACACCACCCCCACCACACACCCACACCACACACCCACCACAACACACACCCACAACCCACACACACCCCCCACACAACACACCCACACCACACCACACACACACACCACACCCCACACCACACACACCACCCACACGCCCACACACAACACCACACCACCACACCACCCACACACCACACCACACACACACCCCACCACACACACCCACCAACACACACCCACACCACACACACAACCCACACCACACACACCCACCAACACCACAACACCACCCACACCACCCACCACACCACCACCACACACACACCCACCACCAACACCACACACACACACCACCACCACCACCACACCACACACACCACACACCCCAACACAACACCACAACACCCCACCACACACAACACCACACAACACCCACCACCACAACACCACCACACACACACCACACCACCACACCACCACACACCCACCACAACACACCACACACCCACACAACACCACACACCACACACCACACCACCACCCCAACACACCACACCACCACCACACACAACACCACACCAACACCACCACCCACCACACACCACCACACAACACCACACCACCACACACACACACCACACCACCACCCCACACAACACCACAACACACACCCACACCCACCACACACACACCACACACACCACACCCACCAACACACCACCACCCAACACACCACCAAACCACAACAACACCCACCCCACCACACACCACAACACCCACCACCACCCAACACACAACACCCCACAACAACACCACCACCCACCACCACACCACACAACACCACCAACACACCACAACACCACCCACACCACACACCACAAACACCCACACACCACCACACACCACACACCACACACCACCACCAACACACCACCACCCACCACACCAACAACACACACCACCACCACCAACACACACACCACCACACACAACACACCACCCACCAACAACACCACCCACACCACCACACAACACAACACCACCCACCACCACCAACACAACACCACCACCACCACCACAACACACACCCACCCACCAACAACACCACCACCACACAACACCCACCACCACACACCAACAAACACACCACCACACCCACCACACCACACCACACACCACACACCCACAACACAAACCACCCACACAACAACACACACCACCCCACCACAACACCACCATACCAACACCACACACAACCCACACACCACCAACACACACCACAACACCACCCACAACACCACACCACACCCACACACAACACCACACCACACCCACCAACACAACACACACAAACACCACCACCACCCAAACACCCACCACACCACCACCACACAACACCACCACACCAACCACCACACAACACCACCACCACACAACACCACCCCACCCACACCACACACAACAACACCAACCACACCACACACAACAACACCAACCACCACCACAACACACCACCCACCACAACACCACACCCCACACCAACAACACCCACCCACACACCACAACACCACACACACCACCCACACAACAACACCCACCACCACCCACAACAACACCACCACCACACACACACAACACCACCACACCCACACCCAACACACACCACCACACCAACAACAACACCACACCCACACAACAACAACCCCACCACAACAACCACAACACCACACCACAACACACCCCACCACCAACACACCCCCACCAACACCACCCACACAACAACACCACCACAACCCACACACCACCACCACCACCAACAACACCACCACAACAACACACCACACCCAACAACAAACACCACCACCACCACCACCACCCACACACCACCACCCACACACACCCACCACCCACACACACCACCCCACCAACAACACCCACCACCACCACAACAACACACCACCACACACCACCACAACACCACACCCACCACCAACCACCACCACACACCACCCCACCACACCCACACCACCACAACACACCACCAACACCACAACACCCCACAACACAACAACACCACCCACACAACAACAACAACACACCACCACCACCACCCACACACCCACCACCACCAACAACAACACAAACCACCAACCCCACCACACCACACAACACAACCCCCACCACCCACCCACACCCACCCCACCACAACACCAACCACCCCACAACCACACCCACCACACACAACAACACCACACCACCCACAACACAACACCACCACCACCCCACCACCCAACAAACACACAACCACACCACCACCACAACACAACCACCACCACCACACAACACCACACACCAACCACCACAACACCCCACACAACACCACCCACCACAACCACCAACCCACACACCACAACCACCCACCAACACCACCACCACCAACACACACCCACCACCACCAACACACCACACCACCAACAACCACAACACCACCACAACCACAACCACACCACACCACAACACCACCCACCCACCCACACCACCCACAACCACCACACCACACCCACACCACCCACAACACCACCACACCACCACAACACCCACCCCCACACACACACACGCCACACACCACCACCACAACAACCACACCACCACCCCCACACCACACAACACACCACCACACCACCAACACACCCACCCCCACCACACACACCCACCACACACCACCACCACCAACACCACCCACACCACAACACACACCACAAACACCACCACACAACCACCCACACACCACCCCACAACAAACACCACCACACCAACAACACCCACCACACCCACACCCACTACCAACACACACCACCACACACCCACCAACACCACACACCCACCACCCCACACCACACCCACCACACACACACAACACCCACCACACCACACAACAACACCACCACCACCACAACACCACCACCAACACCACCACCCAACCCACACCACACCACCACCAACAACACCCACCACACCACCAACACCACACCCCACCACCACACCAACACCCACCACCACCACACACACACACACACCCACCACCCCCACACAACACCAACACCACACCCCACACAACACCACCCCACACCAACACCACAACACCACCACCACCACCACACACAACACCACCACCACCACCACAACACACCACCACCACCACACTCACCACCCCCACACCAACACCAACACCACCCCACCACACACCACACACCCACCACCACCACCCACAACCACCACACACCACCACAACAACACCACCCCACACCCAAACACCACCACCCCACCAACACACACCACCCACCACAACACACCCACCACCACCACAACACCCACCACACCACAACAAACACACCCACACACCCACCCAACACCACACACCACCACCCACACCACACCACCACCCCACACCACACCACCCACCACCCACACACACACACCACACCACCACCACACACCACCACCACACAACACCCACCACCACACCACACAACACCCACCACCACCACAACCCACCACCCCACCACACCACACACCCACACACCACCAACACACACACCCACACCCCACACCACACCCACCACACACCAACACCACCACCACCACCACACACCACCACACACACCCCACACCACCACCACACACACCACCACCACCACACAACACCACCACCACCCCACCACACCACACCACCCCCAACAACCCACCACACCCAACACCACACAACACACACCCCCACCACCACCACCACACAACACCCACCACCACACCACACCACACACCACACACACACCACAACACCCACCACCCACACACCCACCACACACCACCACACCACAACACCCACCACCACACAACACACCACCCCACCACCCACAACAACACCCCACACCACCACACAACACCCATCACCAACACACACCACCCACACACCACCAACACACCCCCACCACCACCACAACACCACCACACACCACCCACCACACACAACACACCACCCACCACACACCACACCACCACCCCCACCACCACACCACCACACCACACACCACCACCCACCACACACACACCACCCACCACACCAACACCCACAACCCACACAACCACCACTCTCACCACCACCAACACACACCACACCACCCCAACACCCACACCACCACCACCCAACAACCACACCACCACCAACACCCACCACCCACCACCCAACACCACACACCCACCACACCCACCACAACCAACACACCACCACCCCCACCACACAACACACACCACACTCACCCAACACACCACCACCACCACAACACCCACCACCACCACCCCACACACAACACCCCCCACACACACCACAACACACACCCACCCACAACCAACACCCCACACACAACCCACCACCACCACAACACCCACCACCACACACCAACACACCACCACCCCACCACAACACCCCACCACACCCCACACAACACCCACCACCACAACCCACCACACACCCACCAACACACACACCACCCCACCCCACCACCCACACCACCACACACCACCCACACCACCACCCCCCCCACACCACACCACCCCACCACACCACACAACAACACCCACCACCACCCACACACCCCACCACCACCCACACAACCACCCACACCACCCCAACACACCCACCACCACAACAACCCACCACCACCACCCACACCAACAACACCACACCACCCACCACACCACACCAACCACCACACCAACACCCACCACCACAACACCACACCCCACAACACCACCACACCACACACAACACCACACCCCACCACCCACACACACCACACACCACCACAACACACAACACCACCACACCAACAACACCCACCACCACCACCACACACCCCACCACCACCACAACACACACCCCACCACCACAACCAACAACACACCCACCACCCCACAACACACACCAAAACACCCCAACACACACCACCACACCACCAACAAACACACCACCACCAACACACACCACCACCCACACCACACCCACCACCACACAACCCCACCCCCCACAACCCCACCAACCCACCACAACACCACCACCACCACCAACACACACCACCACACAACACACCACCACCCAACCACACCACCACCCACACCACAACACCACCCCACCACACCACACACCCACCACCCACACCCACACCCCACCAACACCACCACACCACCACAACCCACCAGCACCACCCACCACCACCACCACAACACCACACCCCACAAACCACACCCACCACCCACCACCAACACCCACCACCACCAACACACCCACACCACCCACACCACCCCACACCCAACACACCAACACACCCACACACCACCACAACACCCACCACCACACCCACACAACCACCCACCACACACCACACAACAACACCCCCACACCACACCACCAACACCCACACCACCACCACAACACACACCAACACCACCACAACCAACACCCACCACCACCCACCACCACCCACCAACACACCACCCACCACCCACCCACACACCCCACCACCCCACAAAACCCACCACCCCACAACACCCACCACCCACAACACACCACCACCACACCACCCAACAACAACCACACACCCCACCACCACACAACACCACCACCACCACCCACCAACACACACACCACCACACCACCCACCAACACCACACCACCACCACCCACAACACCACCCACCACCACCACACAAACAACACCCACACCAACACCACACACCACAACACCACCCCCACCACCAACAACACCACACACCACCAAACCACAACACCACCACCCCCACACCACACACCAACACCACCCCCACCACAACACCACAACACCACACCCCACCACCAACACAACAACCACCCAACAACACCCACCACCACCCCACCAACAACACCACACCACCAACACCACCACCACCACAACACCCCACCACCACAACACCACACCACCACCACCCAACACCACCACCACCCCACACAACACCCACCACCCACACACACCCACCACCACCCACACACACACCCACCACACCAACACCACCACACACCACCAACAACACACCACACCACCAACAACAACACCCACCACCCACACAACCACACCACCACCACCCAACCACCAACACACCACCACCACCACAACACCACAAACACCCACCACCACCACACCACCACACAACACCACCACCACACCACACAACACCCACCACCCAACACACGCAACACACACCACCACACCACACACCCACCACCCCCCACACCACAACACCACCACCACCAACAACACCACCACCCACCACAACACACCACCACCACCACCAACACAACCACACCACCACCCACACCCACACACACCACCACCACCAACAACCCACCCACCACCACAACACCACCACCACACCACCACCAACACACACCACCCCACACCACCACACAACACCACACCCACCACCAACACCCACCACCACCACCAACACCACCCCACACCAACCAACACCACCCACACCACCAACAACACCACCACCACCACCACACCCACACCACCACCACCACCCACAACACCACCCCACACCACCACCACCACACCACCACCCACCACCAACACACACCACCACCACACCAACAACACCAACCACCACACCACACCACCCACACCACCACCAACACCACCCACACCACACCAACAACACCCACCACCACACAACACACCCACCACCACCACCAACCCACCACACACACCACACCCCACACCACACACCCACCCACCCCACCACCACACAACACACCACCCACCCCACACACCACCACCACCACACACACCACCCACCACCAACAACACCCAACACCACCAACACACCACCACCACCACCACCAACACACACACCACCACCACCACCACCCACCAACAACACCAACACCACCACCACAACAACACCACACACCACCACCCACCAACCACCACCCACCACCACCACCACAACACCCCACCACACCACCACACAACACCCACCCACCACCCACAACCCACACCACCACCACCCAACCACAACACCCACACACCCAACACCAACACAACACACCCCCACCCACACACCCCCACCCCACCACACCCACACACCACCACCCCACCCAACCCCACCACACACCACCACACACCACCCACACACCACACCACCACAACAACAACACCACCACCACAACACACCCCCACCAACCACCACCCCACACAACCCACCCCACCACCACCCACCAACACCACCAACCACCCCACCACCCACCCACACAACACCCACCACCCACCACCCACCCACCACACCCCACCCACCACCCACCACACACCACCCACCCCCACCACACCCCAACCACCACCACACACACCCACAACACCACACCCCACCCACCACCACACCCCACACCCCCCACCACACCCACACCCCCACCACCACACCCCAACACCACAACCACCACCACACCCCCAACCACCACCACCCACACCACACCACCACCCACCCAACACACCCCCACCACCAACACCACCCCACCACCAACCACACACACCCACCACCCCACCACCCCCACCACACCACACACCACACCACCCACCAACACCCCACACCCACCCACCACACACACACCCCCACACACCACAACACCACACCACCACAACACCCACACCACCCACAACCCCACCCACACCACAACACCACACCCCACCCCACACCACCCACACACCACCCCACCCCACACACACCCCACCACCCACACCCCACCAACACCACACCACCACACCACCCCACCACAACACCCCACCACCACCACCCACAACACCACCACCACCACCACCACAACACCCACCACCCCACACACCACAACACCACCCACACCACCCCACCCACCACCACCACCCACCACCCACACCACCACACCACCACAACACACCACACCACCACCACACAACACCCCACACCACAACACCACCACACCCACCACCACAACCACACCACCACCACACAACCACACACCCCACCACCCACCACCACCACCAACCCACACCACCACACCACCACCCACAACACCACCCACCACCACCACACAACCCAACACACCCCCCACACACCACACACCACCAACACACACACACCACCACCCCACCCACCAACACCACCACCCCACCACCCCACACCACACACACACCACCACACAACCCCACACCCACCACCACAACAACCCACCCCCACCACCACCAACACACCACCCACCACCACACAACACCCACCACCACCACCACAACACACACCACCAACAACACCACACCACCACCACACAACACCCACACACAACACCCACCACCCACCACCCACACCACAACACCCCACACCACACAACCACCACCACCACACACCCACCAACACACCCACCCACCACCCCAACACACCACCCCACCAACCCCCAACACACCACCACCACCCACAACCACCACACCACCACCAACACACCACACCACAACACACCACCCCACCCAACACACAAACAACCACACACACCCACCACACCACCACCACACCACACCCACACACCACCACCACAACACACCCCACCACCCCACCACACCACCACACCCACACACACAACACCCACACAACCCACCCACACCACACCCACCACCCCACCCCCACACCACCACACACCACCCACCACCAACAACAACCACCACCACCACACCCACCAACACCACCCCACAACCAACACCAACACCACCACCACCCACCAACACACACCCCACAACAACCAACACCACCACCACCACAACACCACCAACAACCACACCAACAACCACACCACCACCACCCACACCACCACCAACAACCAACACCACCACCACCCAACACACACCACCACCACAACAACACCCACCACCAACCACACACACCCCACCACACAACACCACACACAACACCCACCACCACCACCACCACAACCACCCCACAACCACCACCACAACAACACACCCCACCACCACCACCACAACACACACACACCACCACCCCCAACAACCACACACCCCACCACCACCAACACCAACACCACCACCAACAACACCCAACAACACCACACACACACACCACACCACCACAACAACACCACACCACCACACAACACCACAACTCCACCACCACCACCAACAACAACAACACCCACCCACCCCACACCAACACCACCACCACCACCCCACACAACACCCCCACCCAACAACACCCCACCACACACCACCACACAACACCACAACACCACCACCACCACCACCACAACACCACCCACCACACCACCCACACAACCACCACCACCACACCACCAACAACACCACCACCACCCACCACACCAACACACCACCACCACACAACACCCACCACCACCACACCACAACACCACCACACCACCCACAACAACCACCCCACCACCACCCACAACAACACACACACCACCACAAAACCACCCACCACCACACCCACAACACACCCACCACCACACACAACAACACACCACCACACACAACCACAACCCCACCCACACACCACCCACACACACCCACCACAACCACACACCACCACCACCACCCAACAAACAACCACCACACCCACCACACCACCACCAACACACCACCACACACCACCAACACACACCCCACCACCACCCACAACAACACCCCACCACCACCCACCACCACACACAACACCACCACCACCAACAACCACCACCACAACCAACACCACCACCACCACCCAACCACACCACCACACCAACAACCACCACACACCACACCCACCACACAACCACCCCCACCACACAACACCCCACCACCACCACACACACCACCCACAACAAACACACCACACCACACCACACCACCCACACCACCACCCACCACACACCCCCACCACCACCAACACCCCACACACACCACCCACCACCCCACACACCCCCACAACACCACCCCACCAACCCCCACCACACACACCAACACCCCACCACCACACACCACAACACACACACCACCAACAACACCCACCACCACACACCCAACACACCCACACCACCACCACCAAAACACACCCACCACCACCAACAACACCACCCACCACCACCACCACACCACCCAACCACACACCCACCACCACCCCCACACACCACACACAACCACCACCACACCACACACACACCCACCAACAACCCACCCACCCACCACCCCACCAACAACCCACCCACCCCACACAACACACCACCCCCACACACCCACCACACACCCACCACCCCACACAACCAACACACACCACACCACACCACCCAACCACACCACCCCACACACCACCCCACCACACCCCCACCACACCCACCACACCACAACACCACCCACCACACCACACAACAACCACACCACACCACACACCACCACCACCACACCCACAACACACCACACAACACACCACCCACCACCACCAACACCACACACCACCCACACCCACAACCACCCCACCAACACCCACCACACCACCCCACAACCACCCACACACCCACCACACCACCCCCCCCACACCCCCCCACCAACACACCACCCACACACCCACACCACCCCACCACCCACCCACCAACCACACCCACCACCACCACCACACACCACCCCCACCACCACCCACCCACACCACCACCCCACACACCACCACACCACCACACACAACCACCCCACACCACCCCAACACCCACACAACACCCACCCACCCACACACCACCAACACCACCCACCACCCACCACACCCCCACCACACCACACCCACACCACCCCACACCCACCCACCCCACCACCACCACCCAACAACACCACCACCACACAACACCAACACCACCACCCCACCACACCACAACCCACAACACACCACCCACACCCCCCACAGCACCACCCACCACCCACCACACCCACCACACACCCACCACCACCACAACACCCACCCACACCCCACCACACCACAACCACCCCCACACCACACCCCACCACCCCAACCCACCACCACCCCACACCACCCACCAACACACCACACCCACACCACCACCACCCACACAACACCCACCCCACACCCCACACAACACCCACCACCACACCACACAACACACCCACCACACACCACCCACACACACCCACCCACCACCCACCCACACCACACCACCCACCACCACCACAACACAACACACACCCCCACCACACAACACCAACAACACACCCACCACACCACCCCCAACCCACACCACCACCCACCACCCACCACACACACACACCCACCCCACACCAACACCACACCCCCCCCACACCACCACCAACACCCACCACACACCACCCACAACCCACAACCACCACCACACCCCCACACACCACACCACACACCCACCACAACCACCCACCACACACCACACCCACACCCCCACACCACCCACACACACCACCCCACACCACCCCACCAACACACCACCACAACCCCACCACCACCAACACAACCACCCACACCAACACACCACCACCACCACCACCAACACCACCCACCACCACAACACCCACCCACCACCACACCACCACACCACACACCCACAACCAACCACACCCACCCACCCCACAACACCACCACCACCACCCCCACAACAACACCCACCCCCACCACCACACAACACCACCCACCACCCACACACCCACCACAACCACACACCACCCACCACCAACACCCACCACCACCACCACCAACAACCACCCCACCACCACCAACACACAACACCCAACACAACCACCACCACCACCACAAAACCCACCACACCCACCCACAACACCACCACCCCACACAACCACACCACCCACCACACCCACACCACCCACCACCCACACCCACCCACCACCACACACCAACACCCACCACACAACCCCCACCACCACCACCACAACACACACTCACCACCAACACCACAACCACCACCACCACAACACACCACCCCAACACCACCCCACACATCACCCACCCACCACCACACCACACACACCACCACCACCAACCCACACCACCACCACCACCAACACACCACCACCACCACCACACACCACACACCACCACCAACAACACCACCACCAACAACACACACCCACACACCACCACCCACCACCACCACCACCACCAACCACCCACCACACACCACCAACAAACACCCACCACACCAACAACACCCACCACCACCACCAACAACACCACACCACCAACACACCACCACCACCAACACAACACCCACACCACCACCAACACACCCCACACCACCACCCACACCCACCACCACCACCAACCACACCACCACACCACACACCACCACCCACCACAACACACACCACTCACACCACCACACCCACACACAACACAACACCACCACCACCACCACCCACACCACCACCACACCACACACACCACCACCACACCCCAAACAACCACACCCACCACCCCCACCAACAACCACCCACACCACCACCACCACACAACACCACCCACCACACCAACCACACCCACCACCACAACCCCACACCACCACACAACACCACCACCCCACACACCACCAACACACAACACCACCCACCACCACCCACACCCACCACCACACAACCCCACCACCCAACAACACACCACCACCCCAACACCACACCCACCACCAACAACACCACACAACACCCACCACCAACAACCAACCCACACCACCACCACCCCACCAACACACCACACCAACACACCACCCCACCACCACAACCACACCAACACCCACCCCCACCACCAACAACACCACACCACCACACCACACCCAACAACAAACAACACCACACCACCCACACCACACCAACACCACCCACCACCACCCACACCCACAACACCACCACCACCACCAACAACACCACCACCACACCACCACCAACAACCACCACACACCACACAACCACAACCAACACCACCACCCACCACCAACCACACACACCACCACCCCAACACACCCACCACCACCCCACACACACACCACCACCCACAACACACACCACCACACACACAACACCACCACCACCCACACCACACCCCACCACACCACCCCACACACAAACAACACACCCCACCACAACCCACCACCACCAACCCCCCCCACCCCAACACCACCCACACACACCACCAACACCCACACCACCACACCACCCCCACCACCACCACACCACACACCCCACCCACACCACCACCCCACCAACAACACCCACCACACACCCCCAACACCACCCACACACACACCCAACAACCACCACCCACACCCCACCCAACACCACACACCACCAACAACCACCACCCACACCACCCCCACACCAACCCACACACCACCACCACCCACCAACACCCACCACACCACCCACACACCCCCACACACAACACACCACACCACCACACAACAACACACACCACACACACACCCACACAACACCACCACACACACCCACAAACAACCCACCCACACCACACACCCACCACCACCCAAAACAACCACACACCACACCACCACAACACACCACACAACACCACCACACACCCACAACAACACCACCACACCACCACCACAAACAACACACCACCACCAACACCAACCACACACACCAACACCACCAACAACAACACCACCACCACCACACACACAACACTCAACCACCACCACAACACCACCCACACCAACAACACCCACCACACCACACACCAACACACACCACCAACCACCCCCACCACACACACCACACACACACCCAACAACACACCACACACACCCCACCCCACACAACACCCACACACACTACACCCACACACACACCACCCACACACAACACACACCACAACACCACCACACACCACCACACCACACACACCACACACCCACCCACACACCACACCACTCACACACCACCCACACACACCACCCCACCAACACACCACCCCCCACCACACACCCAACACCACCACCCACACACACCACCACCACCCACCACACACACCCACCCACACCACCACACACACCACACCACCCAACAACACCCACACACACCACACCACCACCAACACAACACACACCACACACCACCACCACCACACACACACACCCACACCACCACACCAACAACCACACCACCCACAACCACACAAACAACCCCACCACCACCACACACCACAACACCTAAACACCACACAACACACCACCACACCACCACACAACACACCCCACCACACACCACCACCCACCACACCACACACACTCACCAACACACCACACACACCACACACACCACCCACACACCACCCACACACACCACCACAACACCACACCCCACCACACACACAACACCACCACCACCCACACACACACCACCCACACAACCACCCACACACACCACACACACCCACACAACACAACACACCACACACTCACACACCACCACACACCACACAACACACACCCACACCACCCCACACACACACACCACACACCACACACCACCACACACACACACACACCACCACCACCACACACACACACACAACACCACCACCACCAACAACACCCACCACCCACACACCACCACCACAACAACACACCACCACAACACCCACCACCAACAACACCACCACCACCAACAACACCCACCACCAACAACACACCACACACCACCAACACACACCCACCACCACCACACAACACACACCACCAACACACACCACCACCAACACACCCACCACCACAACACACCCACCACCACAACACACACCACCACCAACAACACCACCACCACAACACCACACCACCACCACCACCAACAACACCACCACCAACACAACCACAACACACCACCACCACAACACCACACACACCCACACACCCAACAACACCCACCACCACCAACAACACTCACCACCACCACCACACCCACACCACACACCACCACCAACACACACCACCACAACAACAACACCCACCACCACCAACAACACCACCACCAACACAACACACCACCAACAACACACACCACCCACACACCAACAACACCACCCACCACCACCAACAACACCACACCACCACCAACACACACCACCAACAACACACCACCACCAACACACCACCACCAACAACACACCACCACCACCACACACACTCACCACCACCAACAACACCCACCACCACCACCCACAACACACACCACACACACCCACCACCAACACACACCACCACCACCAACAACACCCACCACCACACAACACTCACCACCAACACACACACCACACCACCACCAACACACTCACCACCACCACAACACACACCACCAACAACACACCACCACCAACAACACTCACCACCACAACACCCACCACCAACACACACCAACACCACCAACAACACTCACCACCACAACAACACCCACCACACAACAACACTCACCACCACCACAACACCACCGCCACACACCACACACCACCACCACAACACCCACCACCAACAACACACCCACCACCAACAACACTCACCACCAACAACACCCCACCACCACCAACACCACCACCACCAACAACACCCACCACCACCACCAACACACACCACCACCACCAACACACCACCACCACCAACAACACTCACCACCAACAACACCCACCACACCACCACCACCACCACACCCCACCACACACACCACCACCACCACACCTCACCACCACCACCACAACACCACCACCAACAACACCACACCACCACCACAACACCACACCACCAACAACACCACCACCACAACAACACACCACCACCAACACACCCACCACCAACACACACCACCACCAACAACACTCACCACCAACACACACACCACCACACAACCACCACCACCAACAACAACACCCACCACCACACACACCACACACACCACCACCAACACACCCACCACCAACGACACTCACCACCAACAACACACCACCACCAACAACACTCACCACCACCAACAACACCCACCACCAACAACAACACCACCACCAACAACACTCACCACCAACAACACCACCACCAACAACACACCACCACCAACAACAACACCCACCACCAACAACACTCACCACCAACAACACCCACCACCAACAACACCACCACCAACACACACACCACAAACAACACCCACCACCAACAACACTCACCACCAACAACACTCACCACCAACAACACTCACCACCAACACACCACCACCAACAACACACACCACCACACAACACCACCAACACACACCACCACCAACAACACTCACCACCACACACCACACACCCACCACCAACAACACCCACCACAACAACACCTCACCACCAACAACACTCACGACCAACAACACCACCACCAACAACACACCACCACCACCACCAACAACACTCACCACCAACAACAACAACACTCACCACCAACAACACCCACCACCACCAACAACACTCACCACCAACAACACCCACCACCAACAACACTCACCACCAACAACACTCACCACCACCAACAACACCCACCACCAACAACACCACCCACCACAACACCACCACCAACAACACTCACCACCAACAACACTCACCACCAACAACACTCCACCACAAGACACAACACACCACCACCAACACACCACCACCACCAACAACACTCACCACACAACAACACCACACCAACAACACCACCACCAACAAAAACACACAACAACACTCATCACCACCAACAACACTCACCACCACAACACCACCATCAACACTCACCACCACCAACAACACACACCACCACAACACCACCACCAACAACACTCACCACCAACAACACACACCACACCACCACAAACACCACCACCAACAACACCCACCACCAACACCCACCACCACCAACAACACTCACCACCAACAACACTCACCACACACACCACCAACACACAACACCACCACCAACAACACTCACCACCACCAACAACACTCACCACCACCACCAACAACATCACCACCACCAACAACACTCACCACCACCACAACAACACTCACCACCACCAACAACACACACCACCACCAACAACACTCACCACCAACAACACTCACCACCACCAACACTCACCACCACCAACAACACCACCACCACCACAACACTCACCACCAACAACACTCACCACCAACACACCACCACCAACAACACCCACCACCAACAACACTCACCACCAACAACACTCACCACACACCACCACACACCACACCACCACCAACAACACTCACCACAACACACCACCACAACACCACCACCAACAACACTCACCACCACCAACAACACTCACCACCAACAACACTCACCACCAACAACAACAACACACCACCACCAACAACACCACCACCACAACACCCACCACCAACACCCACCACCACCAACAACACTCACCACCAACAACACACCACCACCAACAACACCCACCACCAACAACACTCACCACCAACAACACCCACCACCAACAACACCCACCACCAACAACACCCACCACCAACAACACTCACCACCAACAACACACCACCACCAACAACACCCACCACCAACAACACCACCACCAACAACACCACCACCAACAACACTCACCACCAACAACACTCACCACCAACAACACCCACCACCAACAACACTCACCACCAACAACACCCACCACCACCACCAACACCCACCACCAACAACACTCACCACCAACAACACCCACCACCAACAACACTCACCACCAACAACACTCACCACCAACAACACTCACCACCAACAACACTCACCACCAACAACACTCACCACCAACAACACTCACCACCAACACACCCACCACCAACAACACTCACCACCACCACCACCACCAACAACACTCACCACCAACACACAACACACCACACACCAACACCACACAACACCACCACCACCAACAACACTCACCACAACAACACTCACCACCAACAACACTCCCCACCAACAACACTCACCACCAACACCCACCACCACCAACAACACCCACCACCAACACCCACCACCACCAACAACACTCACCACCAACACACTCACCACCAACAACACTCACCACCAACAACACCACCACCAACAACACCACCACCAACAACACTCACCACCAACAACACCCACCACCACCAACACCACCAACAACACTCACCACCACCAACAACACTCACCACCAACAACACTCACCCACCAACAACACTCACCACCAACAACACTCACCACCAACAACACTCACCACCAACAACACTCACCACCAACAACACTCACCACCAACAACACTCACCACCAACAACACTCACCACCAACAACACTCACCACCAACAACACCACCAACAACACTCACCACCAACAACACTCACCACCAACAACACCCCCACAACACTCACCACCACCACCAACAACACTCACCACCAACAACACTCACCACCAACAACACTCACCACCACCACAACACTCACCACCAACAACACTCACCACCAACAACACTCACCACCAACAACACTCACCACCAACAACACTCACCACCAACAACACTCACCACCAACAACACTCACCACCAACAACACTCACCACCAACAACAACAACACTCACCACCAACAACACTCACCACCAACAACACTCACCACCAACAACACTCACCACCGACAACACTCACCACCGACAACACTCACCACCAACAACACTCACCACCGACAACACTCACCACAACACCACACAACACTCACCACCGACAACACTCACCACCACCGACAACACTCACCACCGACAACACTCACCACCGACAACACTCAACACCGACAACACTCACCACCAACAACACTCACCACCAACAACACTCACCACCAACAACACTCACCACCAACAACACTCACCACCAACAACACTCACCACCAACAACAACACCCACCACCACCAACAACACCCACCACCAACACACCCACCACCAACAACACCCACCACCAACAACACCCACCACCACCAACAACACTCACCACCAACAACACTCACCACCAACAACACTCACCACCGACAACACTCACCACCGACAACACTCACCACCGACAACACTCACCACCGACAACACTCACCACCGACAACACTCAACACCGACAACACTCAACACCGACAACACTCACCACCGACAACACTCAACACCGATAACACTCACCACCAACAACACCCACCACCAACAACACTCACCACCAACAACCCTCACCACCGACAACACTCACCACCAACAACACTCACCACCAACAACAACACTCACCACCAACAACAACACTCACCACCAACAACAACACTCACCACCAACAACACTCACCACCAACATCACTCACCAACCAACAACACTCACCACCAACAACACTCACCAACCAACAACACTCATCACCACCAACACTCAACACCACCAACACTCAACACCACCAACACTCAACACCACCAACACTCAACACCACCTACACTCAACACCACCTACACTCAACACCACCAACACTCACTACCACCACCAACACTCACTACCACTACCAACACTTATCACCAACACTCAACACCACCAACACTCACTACCACCACCAACACTCACTACCACCACCAACACTCAACACCACCAACACTCACTACCACCACCAACCCTCACACCCACCAGCACTCACCAATACTCAACACCACCTACACTCAACACCACCAACACTCAACACCACCAACACTCAACACCACCAACATTCAACACCACCACCAGCACTCACCACCACCAGCCCTCACCACCACCAACACTCAACACCACCTACACTCAACACCACCAACACTTAACACCACCAACACTTAACACCACCAACACTCAACTCCACCAACACTCAACACCACCAACACTCAACACCACCAACACTCAACACCACCTACACTCAACACCACCAACACTCAACACCACCTACATTCACCACCACCAGTGCTCACCATCACCAACACTCACCACCAACACTCACCACCACCGCCATCACTCACCACCAACACTCACCACCACCGCCATCACTCACCACCAACACTCACCACCACCGCCATCACTCACCACCAACACTCACCACCACCGCCATCACTCACCACCAACACTTACACTCACAAACACCATCACCACTTTCATTCACCACCAAATGGTGTTTATAGAATGTGAAAGCATTCAAACTGGGGTGATGGAGTGGTGGCCTTCAGGCTAGTAGAATATACAAGTTGCTGTACTACATGTTACTAACACATATGGTGCTTGTTGGTGGTAAGTCTTGGTTGGGGATCATGTTTAATAATTACCGCTGTACTGCCAGATGCAAGTGAACAGCTCATTTGTACAAATTATGATTTTTCATAAAAAAAAAAATCCAGTAAAAAGTGACATGGGTCCCAATTATTCATTATAATATGCAGAAATCAGGCATATAAAGAGTGAGTGTGTCATTATTTTGCACGAGGAGAACGCCGATTGGCTGTGAGTGTACATGGGTACGTCGCTCTCATTGGCAGAAAGAATGTACACAAACATGGTCACTGTCAGTGTTCTGTCTTGTAACTTCTGTCTTGTTTTATTGATTTTCATCTTCTTTTTTTTCCTAATAAAAATAACTTCAGGAGAGAACCAAAGAGCTCTCCATTATTGAATCAGCATTATGCAGGGTAGGGCTAAATGGGGTACAGATATTATTGTAATTTTTGGTGATAATTTGCATATGAATACACCCATGTCTGTAAATTTTTTACTTTAATGGAACTGAGTCAGAGTGGCCATTAAAGCCAATATCCATTATAGACAGTGTCCATTATATCGGGGGTTTACTGAATTTGGTAAAATTTTAAAATATAAGAGACATTTTGAAATATTACGATATGTATATTACAATTTTTCTAATATTTGTTAAAATTTTGTATTATGAGAGACATTTTGGAATATACTGTACGGTATATGACGCACATGTTGCCATGGGATGCCATCTATTGTCTACCACACAAGATATTTCCACTTGGTTTTCCATCATTCCCCAGTGTTTGAACCATAATATCTGAAAACCCTGGACCAAACACCAAAATCTGTACTGTACTAAGAAATATTAAAATTCTGATTGGGGCAGATAACAGAAGAGTACCGTTGTTGTTTTTTGTTTTGTTTTTCCCTCAGGAGAAGTTGTCCCTCATATTCCATAAAATCTCATAATGATTGATTGTGGTACAGTAATTACATCCCTGGTGACACTACAGCTTAGGTCATATATCGCTGAATTAAAATCAAGATTTAAAAGACTAAGATCAAATAATGTAAGGTAAAAAAGATTAAGTTCTGTAATTAATAACATGTAACTTTAAAAAAACAAAACATTTAAACATTAATACTGTAGATAAAACTCGAAGCTTGTGTAGAAGGCCGGCCTCTTCCACAAAGGAGAGGATGTCCTCCCCCCCCCCCCCCCCCAGCACCAAAGAGAGACGGTTAGACCTGTCGCCCTCTGGGCCCTGGGAGAGGCGGTTACAACAAAGATGTCTGAGACTGGGGCACTCCACCAGGAGGTGTCAAACATTCAATGGGACAAATTCATAAAGGGTAAAGCCCCTATTATTTTGAATTATGGGGTTTTACTATACAGTACCTTATGATTTGAAAACTCCATTAAGAAAAATATTGGATTAATTGATCAGTGTGTCATTTTCTTTGCGATTCATATACCTGTATTTTTCATTAAAATACAGCCAAATCTGGCCCTAAGTTTTTAGAACAAATAAATTGAGTATAGAGAGAGATTCAGAAGGTAAACATCCCAACTGATAAAATTTTGGGCCTTTTAAGCGTGATACGTATCAGTGCTCTTCATCTCAAGTCATTTCCAGAGCTTGTAGAGGAACAAACCATGGTAAAACATAGAACTTAGTTTGAGCTTTTTATGTCTGAGGTTAATGTTTCAGTATCAGCTTTTATTTTTATATAGAAAACATGAAGCACAATAAGATTGATGAATACTGTACAGTATACCATATTGTACTGATCTTAGAAGGATCATTGTCCACTGAAAGGAAATGCAAGTGTAGCTGTTGTGACCACGCACAGTATATTTAGTGAAACGATTACTTCTCAATTTTAGATAAACTTTGTGAATAGAATCTAATATATAATATTTTTTATTAATCTGTTTATATATTTTTTAAGGCTTTATTCCCATTTAAAGGAGGAAATGGACCACATATTGGTCAGTAGATGTTCTTTAGGAAAGTTTAAATGTAACCAACATAGGATCATAATAAATAATAATTTTGGCATTTGAAAGTTCAGGGTGACCCATGGTGTTAAGAAAGCAGGGAAAAAGGGTGGATATGAGTTTATTCCCAGTTAGGTAAAGACCTCAAAAACCAAATTTGAAAACAAAATTAAAGGGAATATGGAACTTCTTTACAAACATTACATGATGTTTCCTTTTGGTCTCATTAGTGGAGTATGTAAGAAGTGAAAATTGCACAGTGGAACTTAAACAAACTCAATTTTCATCTTTTTTCATAACAGGAACCTTCTTATTGTAGAACTAAGAAAGACTTAGAATTTGAAATTGTCTCAGGTTTGGAAACTCTGATTAATGACTAGAAAGATCGCTGAAGTATTTACTGTATAGTATTCCTACTTGCTGGCTTAGCAATAACATTCTTAAAAAAAATTATATGATGGTGTGTAATACTTTGCAGTAATCATGTTAATTAGTACAGTGCTTGTAATGCAGCCTTCATAGAGCATTATATATTATTGCAGAACATTTGCTATTGAGACAACACAGTTCCTTGCCCCCTTCGAGACTTCGGTTAGGTCTTCAGAGAGAGATAGTGGACCAAAAAGTGTTGTACAGCCAGATGAGGGAACACAGGTATGTTTTGCATCAATATTGCTAGTAATACAGAAGTAGTGCATATCAGATGTCTCCATCTGTTGATATAAAGAAATTTTTAGACTTGATCATACCTGAATAGTTTATAACTTTAATTTTTTTTAGGAGGACCTAGTCAACTCAGATGTGAATTTAGCTGTTGCTGAAGTTCGTGCATGGAACCCTTTTAATGACAAGACGCCCTTCAGTCAAATGTCTGAGGACCACATCTTTGGAGCTGAATTTGATAAGATTAGGAGAGGATCTCAAAGTAGTAAGCATATGTTATCGTTATGTAATGATAAATGAGGGACAATATCATGCCACATATTTTCTGCTTCTATCCATCAATCACTTACTTGATTAACCTAAAATAGTTCTTACAAGAATTCATTTACTGTAGATGCCAAAGAACTTACTTGTAATACCATGTCTTGTTGTTTTTGTTACTTTGTTCTTCATGTAGGAATAGAGAAACAAACTCCACTTAAAACAAGAAAAGAAAGATTTCAACAATGGTGGTATGTACTCCTGAAACTGGCTGGTGTGTCAAATCCTGGTCTTTTCCTAGAGGAGATGTATTTTTTTCATTTGTGTCATAGCCAGGTTCATTGCAAAAACAGTGGGGAACCCTAAACATCAAGTGAGAGAATGAATGCCGCTCAGCAGTCAGTTTTGTGTGTAACAGTTGAGAACACTGATGAGCAGCCAGTAACTTTATGACCTTGAGCCAATCAAGGCTTGTCTAATTATGACGGTCTGTTTACATGTCACATTTGAGCTTGCCATTGTTCCAAGTTAATATTCAAGCTGATTGCTTGATATTTTATACTAAAAATATTAACAGTGAGTGGATGAAAATACAGTAATATCTCCGTCAGCCAGAATCCCTCAAACCTGGAACTCTCCGATGGCCAGAATTTAAATTTTCTCGGAAAATCGTTCCCAAATCCGTAATTTTTCGGAAAATCATTCCCAAAGCCGGAATTTTCTGGAAAATATGGTTTTGGGAACGATTTTCCGAGGGGCACATTTTCCGGAAAATTCTGGGGATGGGGGATTTTTTTTCTAGGTTTGAGAGATGAAAATCAGGTGCATTTTCTGGAAATTCTGAGACAATTTTAACGTTACCCGAAAAATTCTGGAAAATTCCGGGGGTGAAGGATATTTTCAAGCTTTGAGAGAGTCGTCTCCTTACCCGGAAATCTCTCATTCCCAGAACTGCTCTGCACCAATTGTTTTGGATTTTTTTTTTTTTTTTTTTTTTTTACAGGGATTAGCCCACCTGGGCACAGGTCACTGACCCACATCAGGGTCTGGGGGGCGAAATTGAAATAATAATAATAAAAATACAGTATTACCCCGCTTAACGCGTTTTACCGTATACGCGGTGCCTCGCCAGAGCCTAACTTTCACTTAACGCGGGTTTTTTCCACATATACACGGTGAGTGTCCGGCTTCGAGAGCTATTTTTAGATTCGCCCCACCCGCCACCCTGCCTGACTGCCTGTTTTAGCCCATAAGATTCATACAAATTACCCGGCCAGAATATAATTTACGTTGCTGGAATTCTTACAATATGATGATCATTTTGAATATAAACATCATAGATTTTGCATAAGACATACAAATTGTAGATATAATGTTTACTCTGAGTAAATATGTTATTTTTTGTGCAAAATATATGACATTTGTATTCAAAATATTCCTGGTCTTACAAGGAATCCAGCAATGTCAATTATATTTTCCTAACTTTAATCTGAGGTATTATTTAATACAAAATGTTAAAATTTAGTTTTTTCACCCAACATCTCTTGAAGGGAGGATTGGTGGGGGGTGGGGGGAGGGTTGGGACTGACCTCGCGGTTGGAAGAGGGGGGGAGGCAAGGTGGGGTACTTTGATTGACAGATAGTGTCTTGAAGAATATTTTTTTTTTTTTATTAACTGAAGATATTTGTTTTAGCTCATAAAATTCATACAAATTACCCGGCCAGAATATAATTTACATTGCTGGAATTCTTACAATATGATGATCATTTTGAATATAAACATCATAGATTTTGCATAAGACATACAAATTGTAGATATAATGTTTACTCTGAGTAAATATGTTATTTTTTGTGCAAAATATATGACCTTTGTATTCAAAATATTCCTGGTCTTACAAGGAATCCAGCAATGTCAATTATATTATCCTAACTTTAGTTTGAGGTATTATTTATTACTAAAAAGGTAAATATTCTGGTTTTCCCACATCTGGTAGGGACAAGGTTGGTGGGGGGGGAGGGACCGACCGACCATCTGTTACTGTGTGAAGAATATTTCTTTTTTTTTTATTAACTGAAGATATTTGTTTTAGCTCATAAAATTCATACAAATTACCCGGTCAGAATATAATTTACATTGCTGGAATTCTTACAATTTGGTGGTCATTTTGAATATAAACATCATAGATTTTGCATTAGACATACAAATTTTATATATAATGTTTACTCTGAGTGAATATGTTATTTTTTGTGCAAAATATATGACATTTGTATTCAAAATATTCTTGGTCTTACAAGGAATCCAGCAATGTCAATTATATTTTCCTAACTTTAATCTGAGGTATTATTTAATACAAAATGTTAAAATTTAGTTTTTTCACCCAACATCTCTTGAAGGGAGGATTGGTGGGGGGTGGGGGGAGGGTTGGGACTGACCTCGCGGTTGGGAGAGGGGGGGAGGCAAGGTGGGGTACTTTGATTGACAGATAGTGTCTTGAAGAATATTTTTTTTTTTTATTAACTGAAGATATTTGTTTTAGCTCATAAAATTCATACAAATTACCCGGCCAGAATATAATTTACATTGCTGGAATTCTTACAATTTGGTGATCATTTTGCATATAAACATCATAGATTTTGCATTAGACATACAAATTTTAGATATAATGTTTACTCTCAGTAAATATGTTATCTTTTGTGCAAAATATAAGATATTTATATTCAAAATATTCCTGGTCTTACAAGGAATCCAGCAATGTCAATAGTATTATCCTAACTTTAGTTTGAGGTATTATTTACTGTATTAAAATTTAGTGGTTTTCCCCCCAAAATTTCTCAGAGAGGGAAGAGCCAGCAGTGTAGTGTGAGAAGAGGGGGAGGAAGTTGAGTCTATTATTTGAATGGACATTAATTTGGCGACTTTATTTCTCTATTTCTCTTAAGTATTAATTGTGTGCATGTACCATCATAAAATTAAGATGTTATTTTTACTAGAACATAGGTATTGTGTCGGTAAAAGTGGGGTTTGGGGATCGGGCCAGTTTCTATTGGAATTAATCCCATATGTTCTGTTCTTCACTTAACACGGTACCCTGTGGGTTTTATTGACCGCGTTAAGCGGGGTACTACTGAACTGTAATAATTATTCATAGTAAATGAAATTTATAATAAAATAAAAACAAAATTGAAAATATAATAATAATACAGTAATAATAATAAAGAACCATAAAGAAATAAAAAAAATAAAAATAAAAAGATCAAAAGTGAGAAATAATATATGTATGTTGTGTTGTCAATGGTAAGAGAAACAATTGAGACCCTGCAATTGTGTGTAAATGAGGCAGAAAGACAGACAGCAACCTGGGACTTGGTCAAAATTTTTGTGATACCATATGGCAGCAGGGTCTACCATTAGACAACACATTATGCTTCCAATGTCTTCCCAGGCGGTAGTACCTCCCTGTTTGGTAGCTGCCTACTACCTACTAGATCAGTAAAGGGCACACCAGTGATCTGTATGTATGACTTGGTTGTATCATAAAAGAGACCTGTACAGCTGATATGTTGTTTATGGGTAATAATGGATTTTTTATGTGATTTTTTGTAAACAATTTCCTTTGGATTGTCATTTTATCGCAAACAACTCTGTTACATTACAGTCTTCTCTTGAGAATATTTTAGACAAGAAGGTATGGTGTGTGTTGTAACACTTGGCTTGCTCACACCAAAGTGACTTCCCATTAATGCTTATGGTTAAAATTTACAGCACAGGTACAGTACTTACATTGTGCTCTGGGTAGGATTATCCCACCCGGTCACAGGTCAACGACCCACAACGGGCCTGGGGGCGAAAAAATAAGAATAGAAAGAAATAAAAATAGAAAAGGAAATACAAGTACCCCGACTTACGACGGGGTTAGGGACCGACATCCAGGTCATAAGTCGAAATGGTCATAAGTAGGAAATGCTTAAATAACACTTAGAATATCAAAATTTGGGGTCTCTTTTTCGTTTCAGCACCACAAAACACTCACTTTTAAGCTTGCCAGCCATTTTAAAGTGAATTACAGATGAAAATTTTGTCTGTGTACTAACTTTGGGACTCAAAAATACATAATTTGACCACATTTTGGTACGACTGAGGCGGTCGTAAGTGCGGGTGGACGTAAGTCGAGTCGGTCGTAAGTCGGGGACTACCTGTAGTTATATTAATCAACACCACGAAGATGCTGGAAAACCATCTTTTTAAAGTGAGACAGTTTATGTGAGTGTGTAGACACAGTAGAAGTCAGAGCATTCCACAGTTTGGCTGTGTGAAGAAAGAAGGATGCACTATAATGGATTATTCTAGTGTGACCAACATTCACAGAGAAACGGTGGGCACCGCAGGCAAGATGTGTGTTACGAGCCCACGGCCTTACCGGCGGTACACAGGATGCCAGATCCACCGAACATTGCCCATTAAAGTACCTGTAAAACAGAGAGAGTGAAGCAACATTGCGGTGAAGAGAAAGGGAAGAAAGATGGTCAACTAAAGGAGGAGAGCTAAGACAAAATGCCTTTGATTCCACCCTATCTAACAGTTGGACAGATGAAGAGCCACCCCAGATATGAGAGCAGTACTCCAAGTTAGGATGAATGAATCCCTTATATACAGGTTGTACCTCTCTAGTCCGGCAACTTCGGGACCTGACCGGTGCCAGACCATGGAAATTCACCCTTTTCCTGGATAGATAGTGACTTGTGCTTTTGCTTGGAAGCACTACCACCACTTTCTCTGCATCATGGTCTCTCTGAAGACATATTGAAGGGTTAAATGTCGTATAGTAGCTTCTCAAATTTCGTGAGTTTTTAATTCAACGTATTTTATTGGAACGCACACAAAAAAAAAATAAATAAAAATTTCGAGGGCGGAAACTTGAATTTTGACGGGTTTGAACGGCCCGCCAATGTGCATAATCGTGTAAACAGTGTCATTTCTCTTATGTACAAAAGATTCATTATTGTTTATTACTGAATGTCTTTTTTATTGAATTATTGTTTATGTGTGCAAAATGAGCAATACAATTCATTAATAATCCGTAGAATATTAAAACACACGAGGAAATGACAGCATTGTTTTCGTTGATTACAAAACCAGTGACTGACTGGTTCTACATATAAAACTGAAGAAAATAAGACCTTGGTTGTGTAGCTGTAGTAAAATTAATATGGTTGTTTTAAGTAATGTCATTTAATGTTAATAAATGGAACAATAGAAGTAGCTAATGATAATGGTAAAGAAAAAAGAGAGATCGCGTATGTAAGTGCGCACACGTGAAAACATATCGTCATTACTTTACATAAGAATATGAAAGCAACACTTATTTACTGTTCATATATATTTTCATTAATGTTTCTGAATTTGTTTTTATTGAATTAATGTTTGTGTGTGCAAAATTAACAATGCAATTTATTAATAATACGTGGAATATTAACACACGAGGAGACGAGACGGCTGCCAGCATTGTTTATGTTAAAGCTTACAAAACCAGTGACTGATTGGTTCTACATATAAAACTGAAGAAAATAAGGCCCTGATTGTAGCTGTAGTAAAATTAATGTAAAAAAATTAATATGGTTGTTTGAAGTACCTGTAATGTTATTTAATGTTAATAAATGGAACAATATAAGTAGCTAACAATTAATGGTAAAAAAAAAAAGTGAGACTGCGCGTATGTAAGTGCTCCCATATGAAAACATATCGTCATTACTCTACAGAAGAATATGAAAGCAACACTTATTTACTGCTCATATATATATTAAAGGGTTAAATGTTGTACTCTGTATAGACAAGCAGAGAGAGAGAGAGAGAGCAGTCGAACTGCCGGATGTAAACAAACATTAATTTCCCGCGGCTTTGTTGTTTTTCTTTACGGGGATTTGCCCACCCGGGCATAGGTCACCGACCCACATTGGGGCCTGAGGGGCAAAAATTTAATACTCCTGTAATAATAATAATAATTCAGATACCGTATATCTCGGCTTATAAGACGGAATTTGAACATTTAAAAAATCTGCCCAAAGTTAAGGGGTCGTCTAAACCACCAAGTACAAAATTCTTACCTCTTAAATATTGTGGTTTAGTTTGTCAAGAGTGGTGATGGAAACATCGTAAGCCACTCACAAGGTCTTACCACTAATTATTTTATACTGAAACTTACGTTTGGCAAGCTGGATTCAAATTAAGATTACCGGTACAGTATTACCCCGCCTAACGCGGTTTCACTTAACGCGTTTTTTCATATACGCGGTGCCTCGCCAGAGCTGAACTTTCACTTAACATGGATTTTTTCCACATATACGCGGTGAGTGTCCGGCTCGAGACGCTATTTTTAGATTTGCCCCACCCGCCACCCTGCCTGGCTGCCTGTTTTAGCTCATAAAATTCATACAAATTACCCGCCAGAATATAATTTACATTGCTGGAATTCTTATAATTTGGTGATCATTTTGAATATAAACATCATATATTTTGCATTAGACATACAAATTTTAGATAAAATGTTTTCTCTGAGTAAATATGTTATCTTATGTGCAAAATATATGACATTTATATTCAAAATATTCCTGGTCTTACAAGGAATCCAGCAATGTCAATTATATTATCCTAACTTTAGTTTGAGGTATTATTTATTACTAAAAAGTTAAATATTCTGGTTTTCCCACACATCTCCTTGGGACGGTTGGTGGGGGGGAGGGAGGGACCGACCGACCATCTGTTACCCTGTGAAGAATATTTTTTTTTTTTTATGAACTGAAGATATTTGTTTTAGCTCATAAAATTCATACAAATTACCCGGTCAGAATATAATTTACATTGCTGGAATTCTTATAATTTGATGATCATTTTGAATATAAACATAATATATTTTGCATTAGACAAACAAATTTTAGATAAAATGTTTTCTCTGAGTAAATATGTTATCTTTTGTGCAAAATATATGACATTTATATTCAAAATATTCCTGGTCTTACAAGGAATCCAGGAATGTCAATTATATTATCCTAACTTTAATCTGAGGTATTATTTAATACAAAATGTTAAAATTTATTTTTTTCACCCACTCTTTCTCTTGAAGGGAGGATTGGTGGGGGGTGGGGGGGGAGGGTTGGGACTGACCGCGCGGTTGGAAGAGGGGGGGAGGCAAGGTGGGGTACTTTGATTGACAGATAGTGTCGTGAAGAATATTGTTTTTTTTATTAACTGAAGCTATTTGTTTTAGCTCATAAAATTCATACAAATTACCCGGCAAGAATATAATTTACATTGCTGGAATTCTTATAATTTGGTGATCATTTTGAATATGAACATCATATATTTTGCATTAGACAGACAAATTTTAGATAAAAAGTTTTCTCTGAGTAAATATGTTATCTTTTGTGCAAAATATATGACATTTATATTCAAAATATTCCTGGTCTTACAAGGAATCCAGCAATGTCAATTGTATTATCCTATCTTTAGTTTGAGGTATTATTTATTAAAATTTCGTGGTTTCCCACAAAAATTTCTCAGAGAGGGAAGAGCCAGCAGTGTAGTGTGAGAAGAGGGGGAGGGAGTTGAGTCCATTATTTGAATGGACATTAACTTGGCGACTGTATTTCTCTATTTCTCTTAAGTATTAATTGTGTGCATGTACCATCATAAAATTAAGATGTTACTTTTTACTACAACATAGTTAGGTGTCTTCAAAAAGTGGAGTTTGGGGGTCGGGCTGGTTTCTATTGGAATTAATCCCATATGTTCTGTTGTTCACTTAGCGCGGATTTCACTTAACGCGGGACCCTCTGGGTTCTATTGACTGCGTTAAGTGGGGTACAACTGTATATTAAAATAATAAAAATGTATTATAAACCTGTCTAACATACCATAAAAGAGAATTATACCCCTGTAATAAACACAGCTATCATCACACACCCCTCCCCACGCCCCCCCCCCCCCCCCCCCATTTGCCAGTGAGGAGACAAGAAAGGGAAAGTGACCGCGAGATTGGGCTATTTTTAGCTGTAGAGGTGGTCAGTAATGCATATCGGTATATTTACTGATAATAATATTTAAAATTTATTTTTTTACAAGGAATATTCAGTAAATGACTGCATTAATTCTTGAAACTACTGACAGTTAAATACAGACGCTTCAGTGACGTCACTAGTGTTTACACTACACCAGCTGGTAACATTTGATGCCATTACTTGAAGTGAATTGGCCTTATTTAAAGTAACTAACCATAAATAAATACAAAAAGTAAAAAAAAGATCAAAAGTGAGAAATAATATACTGTATGTATGTTGTGTTGTCAAAGTTAGAGGAACAATTCAAACTGCAATTGTGTGTAAATGAGGCAGAAAGTCAGGTCAGCGCTGAACCTGGAACTTGGTCACAATTTTCGTTATACCATATGGCAGCAGGGTCTACCATTAGACAACACATTATGCTTCCAATATCTTCCCAGGCGGTAGTATCTGCCTGTTTGGTAGCTGCCAACTACCTACACAATATTTAGTAATATCACTTTGATACATGATAAATTAGACAATGAAAATAAACATCAAATTTAATTACCAAGACGCTTCCTATTGGCAGCTGTAAGAAGAGGTGGAGATGGGCTATTTTTATCCCGTCTTTGTGTCTGAAGTGGCCAGTAATACCATATATTTACTGATAATATTTATGGTATCTCCTATAAATAATTAATTTAAAATTTATTTTTTACATAGAATATTCAGTAAATGACTTTTAAATAAATAAACAAATAATTCGGTAAATCTATTTCAAGTAAATGGAAAATAAGAAAACAAATGTTATTTACCACCACCCCTTCCCTCTGGCTCAGGGTGAGATGGAGGGGAGATAAAGAAGGCTATTTATCGCCCGTCTTTGTGTCTGAAGTGACCAGTACTCTAATGAACCATAAATAATTCATTTAACATTTATTTTTTGTACATATATATATATATATATATATATATATATATATATATATAATATATATATATATATATATATATATATATAGTCAATCCTCACATTACGCGGTCCCGCATTCCGCGTTTCACCGTTAACTCGGTGCCTTGCCAGAACCTAACATGCTCACATTCCGCGGTCGTGAACCCCATTACGCGGAGAGCGGCTGGCAAGCCGCGCCATTTTTGGATCCAAACCTCCCGCCATCCGCCATGTTGTGTAAGAGGCGCGAAAATGGTGCGCACAAGGTCGCCCAGTCATCAAAACATTACCGAGTTCTTTACCCGCCACCCACCACAACCGGCCCAAGTCAGTGATAGTGATAATTATAGTGAGGATATGGACTTATATGGACTTTGAGGGGTTTAACAAAGAGGCCCTGCAAGCCTCTGTGGTGGATAGTGATACAATTGATACCAGTGATACAGGTGAGGGCCAATAATCTGCCCTCTGCCTCGGAACCAACCGCCCATCCCCGTGTGCCCAGCCATCTTTTCTACTAATGTAAGTGTTAAAAAACCTAATAGTATTGATATTTCTCTTAATTATTAATTGTGTGTGCATGCCATCATAAAGTTAAGATAATATTTTTACTACAACATAGTTGTGTGTCGTCAAAAAGTGGAGTTTGGGGATCGGCCTGGACTCCATTTCAATTAATCCCATATGTTATGTTGTTCACTTTACGCGTTCCTCACTTTCCGCGGTACCCTCCGGGTTACATTAACCGCGTAATGTGAGACCCAACTGTATACCGTATATACTCGTGTATAGTTCGAGTTTTTAAGACCAACTTTTTAGGCAAAAAATTGGGAGTCGTCCTATACATTTGTAATAGTTTTGTTAGGTTGAACCCGTGCATGATGGGAAGGGCGAGGAGCAACTTTTAGCTTTAGACATGAAAAATATTTACCATTTACTGCCAGTAAACAATGGAAACGTAAAATATGTACCAATTAGTAATGAAAAGTTGTGCAGTTCCTTCAGTAAATGAAGCTCACCAACTTACAATAGGTTAAATTACCTTACAACGTGTTTTCAGTAGTCTATGTTGAAGTTCTTAGCACAGGCTAACTTATCATATCATATATACGGTATCACAGTTCTCATAGTTCTACAAAAAATACCGGTAATAAAACCTTTTCTATAATTCACACTTAATATAATACCCGGTAATCTACTTCAACCTCCTATTGTTTACAACGACGCATGACGCACCACCAGCTGTTGAGTATCAGCTAGACGGTACACGTGTTTTTCGAATCGTTTTCAGTAAAAAAACTGTTACATCACATGTATATTTTACCTAAACTGCGCCTGAATGAATATATTCTCGGAAGTAATTAGTAGTTTTGCTGAAACATGATGTATTTTAATGTAAAATAGGATACAATACATGACGAAAACAAAAGATTTTACCGAACCTTCCGATGTTCAAGAGGAGTTACTCGTTTTTTTAATAGTTTTTGGTTAAAATATTGTTATATTACAATGATATTCTATTCATACTGTACTTGATATAATGCATTCACGGAAATGTAATATTTTTGCTGAAATGACGTACATATTACAGTGGAAAGTGGGATAAAATCGTGACGAAAACAATGACTTACGCTTTCGTTCGTTCAAAAGATGTTACCGTAATCGCTTTTCGAATGGTTTTCAGTTAAAAAACTGTTGTATTACAATAATATTCTATCCTAATTGACTTGAATAAATACTACGATACCATATTTCGGAATATTTTCATTAAAATCCATCCAAATCATTTTCCTTGTCATCGTCTGCAGCACCAAACAGCTTCTCCCAGTCCTCTCCTTGAACAGGGCTAGAGGGTACGTGTTTTTCGAATCGTTTTCAGTTAAAAACTATTACATCACACGTATATTTTACCTAAACTGCGCCCGAATGAATATATTCTCGGAAATAAATAGTAGTTTTGCTGAAACGTGATCTATTTCAATGTAAAATAGGATAAAATACATGACGAAAACAAAAGACTTTACCTAAGCTTCCGATGTTCTTGAGATGTTACTCATTTTTTTAATAGTTTTCGGTTAAAATTCTGTTATATTACAATGATATTCTATTCATATTGTGCTTGATATAATGCATTCACAGAAATGTAATATTTTTGCTGAAATTACATACGTATTACAGTGGAAAGTGGGATAAAATCGTGACGAAAACAATGACTTACGCTTTCTTTCGTTCAAAAGATGTTACCGTAATCGCTTTTTGAATGGTTTAGTTAAGAAACTGTTGTATTACAATAATATTCCCTCCTAATTGACTTGAATAAATACTTGAATGGAAATATACAATATTTTTGTTGAAACTACCCTCGTTTCAGTGTAAAGTGGTGTTAAGTGTTGTGTCGTAATAATAAATGGTAAACAATTTGCCTTCGGCACTCGGTGTTTCGGGCACGGCGAGCCTCAGTTTACAGGACGTAGTGTTTTTACTGAAGGTTTTGTTGTTCCATTACCCTCAAAAACTTGGGTCGACCTATAAACGAGGAATATCATAAATTAACGATTTCTTGGTCAAAAAATCAGGGTCGACCTATACACGAGGGGGGGTTGTAGACGAGTGTATATATATATATACAGGTAGTCGTCGACTTACGACCTAGATTGGTTACGGCCGACCGGTCGTAAGTTGATCTGATCGTAAGTCGGCCTATGTTATAATTACCTTACGTATATTATACTGTAATGTGTAATGATAATATAATCATCTTTAAGTCATATTTTATCAACATTTTCTTTGTTCATTATTGTTACGGTCGTCAGGTTTAAGTAAATCACTGCATACTACAGTACAATTGGTTTATTATTTACACTGGGGCTGGGGCCAAAACTGTCGTACCGCCGGTCGTAAAGTCGAACAGACGTAAGTCGCATAGGTCGTAAGTCGACGAATACCTGTATATATATATATATATATATATATATATATATATATATATATATATATATATGTATGTATGTATGTATGTATGTATGCATGTATGTATGTATGTAATAATAATAATAATTAATGGTTTATTGAAAAAGTTCTGCAGCCCGAAGGCTGAAAATATACATTGGACATAAATGACTTATTACATACATTGGTGGTTTAACAAAAGCCTTCATTAGAGAAAGGTAAAGGAACATACAGTGAACATTCAGATTAATGTAGGTGTTGAACAGCAAACACGTAGTGTAGTAACTCTCTCCCAGATGGTGTTAGGAGGGACCTGATGTGGTGTAGTAATTCCCTCACAGATGGTGTTATGAGGGGCCTCACGTGTAGTAATTCCCTCACAGATGGTGTTATGAGGGGCCTCACGTGGTGTAGTAGTTCCCTCATAGATGGTGTTAAGAGGGGCCTCACGTGGTGTAGTAACTCCCTCACAGATGGTGTTATGAGAGGCATCACGTGGTGTACGAATTCCCTCACAGATGGTGTTATGAGGGACCTGACGTGGTGTAGTAATTCCCTCACAGATGGTGTTATGAGGGACCTGACGTGGTGTAGTAATTCCCTCACAGATGGTGTTATGAGGGGCATCACGTGGTGTAGTAATTCCCTCACAGATGGTGTTATGAGGGACCTCACGTGGTGTAGTAATTCCCTCACAGATGGTGTTATGAGGGACTTGACGTGGTATAGTAATTCCCTCACAGATGGTGTTATATGAGTGAGGTGTGGCCCCAGGCCTTCCTATCGTAGACGGATTAACACATCGCCGGTTGTTGGGTCTCACGGGCCGTTATCACTGGGTACCTGGGACCTCACTGTGTGAAGGTTAACTTGAATACGACTTTTACTGTAGAGTTGTTCTCACTGACTCGAGCACTGTTCACCAATGTTCACCTCTGTTTAACACTGGTTCCATTCCTTTCCCAAATGAAATTGTAACTTCTGGCGAGAACCTGTTGATACTCCGGTGGGGAGAAGTGGTTCAGGGGAGGGGGTTGGTATGGGCCAACTTAACAGTTGACCTGGCTGCTCCGAGAGGAGCGCCAGCTACGTCTTGACCCTTCGGTGGTCAAGGATATATATATATATATATATATATATATATATATATATATATATATATATATATATATATATATATATATATATATGGAAAAATTTTACTCGACACAGACATTAGTTCCAGTCACCAGTAAATAGCAGACGCTTCAGTGACGTCACTAGTGTTTACACTACACCAGCGGGTAACATTTGATGACATTACTTGAAGTGAGTTGGCCTTATTTTAAGAAACCAAGGATGGTTGGTAAAGGACTACTGAGTCAGTGGGTAAGTGTCACATTTGGGGTACTGGTCTTATACAGCGAATAGAGCTCAAAAGCTACTTTTTAAATGGAAATTTGGGGGGGGGGGGGGCGTCTTATGCACCCCGACGCCTTATAGGCCGAGATATACTGTAAGTAAAAAAAAAAAAAAAAAAAAAAAAAAAAAAAAAAAAAAAGCTGCCTATCTACCTATTGGACAAACTAAAATCGTTCCGGACCACAGAATGCCGGACTAGAGAGGTACAAACTGTACTTGAAGCAACTGCTCAGGAGTGAAGTAGCTATGGCATCTGTACAGCATTCCCAACTATCGGGAGGCAGCTTTAGTAATGTTGATGATATATGGCTTCCACATATTAGAGGAAATGGTGAGGCCTAGCATATCTCTTTTAGAATTTGGTAGAATGATTGCATCCTGAAATGTGATTGGTGGGAGATCATCTAATGTCGAAAGTGTAATTGGTAAATACTGAGTTTTATTACTATTGAATTTAACCAAGTTTCTACCTCCCCATTCAGAGGTGCTGCACAGATCCGCATTGATAGATATAATGATATCAGCTCTAGAAACAGATCTAGTTTCAGAGTTAGGAGGAAGGGGGAAAATGTGAAGAAGAGTGAAGAGTAGAGTCATCAGTGTAAGAATGGATAGAATTAGTTGTAGTGTGAAGTAAATCATTGATAAAAAGAAGGAAGAGAGTAGGTAAAAGAACAGAACCCTGTGGGACACCACTACTGGTAGAGAAAGACCGAGAGATTGATCCCTCAACAACAACTGCCATGGATCGGTTCTCAGGGAAGCTAGAGATCAGAAAACAAAGTAGGGGAGAGAAACCATTAGAGGGAAGTTTAGAAAGGAAAGACTTGTGCCATACCCTGTCATATGCTTTGGAGATGTCGAGGGCCACGACGAAAGTTTCCCGATAATCCCTAAGAGAGGATAACCAAAGATAGGTGCAGTATGAAAGCAATCACCAGTAGATCTCGCTTGGCGAAAGCCATACTGGTGATCTGACAAAAGAGAATGGCGTTCAAGGTGACGGAGAAAATGGGAGTGCAAGATAGTTTAAAAAATCTTAGAGAGGGATGAAGTTAGGGCAAAGGGGAGATAGTTAAGAGGGATTAGAATTTTCACTCTTCTTCGGGATGGGCTGAACCAAGGCATGCTTCCAAGAAGAAGGAAAAGTTTGGGTTTTGAGGCAGAGGCAAAAGAGGCGAGCAAGCACAGGGGCCAGAGCTTCAGAACACGAGGGGGTATTCCGTCCGGTCCATGTACCTTACTCACATCCAACCTGGATAACACACCAGCAACCCTACGAGTGGAGATTATACTGAAGTGCATAGGTTCAGTCGGAGGAGCAGGGGTAGGAGGGATAGAATTGGAATCGTCTAAGGTGGAGTTAGAGGAGAATAAGGTGCCAAAGAGATTGACTTTGTCAGGGGGAGAGCTGGCTATAGAGTTACCAGGTCGGAAGAGAGGAGGTAAAGAGGGAGTGCAGAAATTATTACAGATGTTTTTGGTTAAGGACCAGAAGGATTTTCTAGAGGAAGAACTAGTCAGAACAGCGGTCTTTCTTTTTATACAATTTCCCTTGACCCTACGAAGAATAGCCTTACTACGATTCCTAGAAGTAATGAAAGAGGAGTGGGTAATAGGAGGAGATAATTTCATAGCTTGATATGCCCTATCTCTCACCCTGCATGCAAGAGAGCAGGAGCGATCAAGCCATGATTGTAAAGTGAAAGTTTTGGTATAAGATGGGATAAATGAACTCATTCCGAGGCATCCCGAGTGGAAAAGCAACATTCATCCCAAGGAAAGTCGGAGAAGAATTCTCGCAAGGATTGCCAGTTTGCCCTCTGATAGTGCCATAGTTGACGTTTAGAGGGGGGTGGAGGAGGTGGTCATGCCCAGTTTGATTTGATAGAAATAAGATTGTGATCAGAAGATCCTAAGGGGGCAGAAATTGAGTATGAATATTGAATAGTGTGAGGAGTTAGAGGTAAAACAAAGATTAAGAATGTTACCAAGTTGATCATTTTGTATTGCACTCACTCACTGATGGATGGAGGTGGTGAGGCAAGTGTGTGGTGTGTAGTGAAGCTGAGGAGGAGGAGGGTTGCAAGTCACTGAGACCCAGCAGGTGGCTCCTCCTCCCGGCTTAAAACCTCCATTTTCGTAGCAAGGCTAATGCTAAAGTAAAAGTAGTCCGTGATGACGCAAAACGATGTTGTATTGAGTCATCGTGACATTAAATGAATTTTTGGTATCTAAAGATTGGCAACGAAGTACCGAAACAACGTTAAGCGGGCCGACGTTGTACGACGACTTACTGTACTTTACAATGACACACTCCACAATATGATGAGTAAGTGTGGTCTACCTCCTTGTTCTGCACCTTGGATTTTATGATAGGTGCCTTACTTCATCTAACATCTGCCAAATTGACAACTGATGGCCAAATGGATTCAATGCAATAGGTTTCCTTAGGTATCATGGCTCAGTGTGACCAGTCTTAAGTCACACAAGTGAATGTGGATGTTGCTATTTTCAAATTTGCATTGTGAACAGACTATAGTTAGGTCTGTCATACAACATGTGCTGTATTATAAATCAGTCTTTGCCTGGGATTTTGTGACATTGAAAATTTTCTTTTCATCAGGTATATCAAATGTCAAAAGTCGAGAGAGCTTGGTGATGTCAACTGAAGACGACCCATTTGGTGCTGCCCCATTTAGTGCTCCTGGTAAGTGACCCATTTCATGTCAGTATTTCCTGCTGCCTTATGTAATCTAACATAAAAAAAAAATTTTACCTCCATAAGTGCAGTATTTATAAAGTCAAAAGGTAATTAATGTGTAATAGTGGCATAGGGAAGAAACTCATAAATAAAGTCAGGTTTTGAAATTTTTCCATGAAAGCATTGTCAGTTAGAGCAAACTAGAAAGCTGGTAATATGTATAGTGTTCATGAAAATGCAGAAGGTAATACTATGCAATACACAGAGTTTTAAAAAATTACATTGGAAAAATGTTACTCAAGTACTGTAGAAGTAAAAGTGTCCAAATGTCAATGTACTTAAGTAGAAGTAAAAAAGTAAAAAAATTTTTTTTTCGTCTCCAGTGTTAAAATAAATCCTCAGTAAATTATAAAATGAATAGTTAACTAAAGATAAAAGTAAAAGACACATTGCATTACACATGTTTATTTGCAAATGTTTCTATTAAGATTAATCAATAAGTGATTCTCAAAAATATGGCTGTCCAATCAGGATCTTTTAGGCCACTCTTCTCCCTACAATCCATTACAGGGATAGTGAACAGGCTGAGAGAATATCCATCCAACACTATGATCACTTTCTTCCTTATCCATTTAAATATCACTGACGTGGACTTATGGTCCGCAGACATAATGTTGTCTGCTTGCATTAGGTTAAGATACAGACCTATCTGGCAAGTATCTGAGGCGGGAGATGACCTGTACTTCTCTTCCTGTAAACTCTGTTACTGTCCCAACACTAACACCTTTCAACACTAGTGTATTGCCTTGACTTTCCCACTGTCAGGGACCTCCTACCACAGGGAGAATCACTAACCACTATTCACCACCTACTTATTCGTAATACAGTAATTTAGATTTAATTCTTGTACCCGACCCATGGTTTGGTGAGTGCTACCTCCCATTGTCCTTAAATCATATCAATATTGTTTCCTTATCACAAGTCATAGTGTGTCCTGCGGGACACGAGTACCAATCTCTTGGTGTCTGACTGCATGGTCTTATGACTAGGCTTCTCACCCCTTGGGGTGAAATAAATTAATTAAATAATAAACCCAGCATAACTAAACAGATGCTCACAAGCAGCAGATGTAGGTAGTGGTATGTTAAGCTTCAGGGGTAAGTCACATAATGCTGGGAAAGACCTCAGTAGCTCTTTTTCCATCTGGGCATGCCAAGTAGCTAGCAATCAAGCTCCTTCAGTTGAGGAGTTTATGGATGATTTTTGTCTCCATAGTGACTGAGCCTGACTAAGACTCAACATGAACTGTCCCTCTAATTGGGGGTGTGGCTGTGGTGACATCACTTTTCAATTCTAATTAATGAGTGACTGAATTTTTCGCACCACGTAGCATCTGGTGGGTGCCAGGAGGGAGGGGGGGGGGCGGAGTGGTACTTAGTTTTTAAGCAGTAGGTAGCTATCAAACAGGGAGGTACGACCACCTGGGAAGATATTGGGAGCTTAATGTTTTGTCTAATGGTAGACCCTGCTGCCATCTGGCCTCACAAAAATTGTGACCAAGTCCCAGGTTGCTGATCTGACTTTCTGCCTCATTTACACAATTGTAGGGTCGCAAATGTTTCTCTTACTATTGACAACACAAGATACATATATTGTTTCTTACTATTTACTTTAATGTTTTTTCTTTATAGTTCTTTATTATTATTATTATTATTATTATTATTATTATTATTATTATTATTACTGTGTTATTATTATTATTATTAATATTGTTATCATTATTATCTTATTATATTATTTTTATTATAAATTTTATTTACGATGAATTATTATTATTATTATTATTATTATAATTATTATTATTATTATTATTATTATTATTATTATTATTATTATTATTATTATTATTATTATAATTATTATTATTATTATTATTACAGTTGGTCCTCCTATTACGCGGTCCATAATCCGCGTTTCACCGTTAACGCGGTGCCTTGCCAGAACCTAACATTCTTACATTCCGCGGTCGCGAACGCCATTACGCGGAGAGTGTCCGGCGCGACGCTATTTTTAGATTTTCCCCACGCGCCACCCATGCACCCGCCTGCCCGCCTGCCTGCCTCTCCCTCCTCCTCCTCCTCCTCCTCCCTCCGCTTGGGCAAGCGGCGCAGTAAGGTTGCGCAGTGTGTGTCTTTGTTGCGTTATCACTGACGTCATATGACGTATCAGACCTGTGATTGGCCATGCATCCCTACCCCCCTCTGCCGTTAGCTGTAATTGGCTTAAAGTATTATGACGTGTCCACCCGGGGGAGGGAGGGAGGGAGGGAGGAGAGACGACGCTTGACCTAGCCGCAGCAGTTTCATCCCTCAAGGCCACTCCGTGTAGCGCATCCATTGTTCCGTAAAATGGCTTCCGACGGACCACCACCCCCAGAGAAAAACCTTTCCTTACCTGGACCCAGCGGCACTAAACCAAAGAAGACACGACGTTCCTTAAGCTACGAGGTGAAGTATACCATCATCCAAGAGTTGGAGAAAGGAACAAGGCAGGTTGATTTGGCGCGCCAGCATGGCGTGAACGAATCTACGATCCGGACTATAAAGAAGGATTCAGCCAAGATAAAGGAGCACATGAAGATCACAAAGTCTACAGGTGCTTCTATGATCAAGTATTTTCACAACCAGGTACTTCTCAAGACAGAAAAATTACTTGTGAGGTACTTGGTGCGTCAGGCGCGACGGAACATGGCGGTCGACACGCGCTCTGTGAAGGACTACGCACGTGAACTGTACATCGCAGTGGCACGAAAGATGGGAATTACAGATCCCAAACCCTTTAATGCTTCCTCTGGGTGGTTACAGAGGTTTAAGATCCGGAACAACATCACCAATATAAACATTGGTGGTGAAGAAGCGAGTGCTGATCGTGCTGCAGCTCGGGAATTTCCTCCGTTTTTACGTGAGAGTATGGAGGAAGGACAGTACACCGACGACCAGGTGTTTAACATGGACGAATCTGGTCTTTTCTGGAGAAAACTACCTTCCAAGTCCTACATTGTGAAGAATGCCAGCAGGATTCTGGGCCGGAAAATGCAGAAGGAACGCATCACCGTCCTGTTTACCACCAATGCCACCGGTACCTGTAAGCTCAAGTTATCGGTGATCCACACAGCCCGCAAGCCGCACGCCTACAAGAGCATGGACATGACCAAGCTAAATGTCCACTGGCTGACAGCACGTAAGGCATGGATGTTCTTTACACTGTCCCTCTCCTGGTTTGATGACTGTTTTGTTCCCGATGTAAAGAAATTCTGTGAGCAACAGAATGTCCCATTTAATATTTTGTTGCTGCTGGACAACGCACCAGGACACTCGCCCCTACTGTTAGATCGTCACCCCAACATAAAAGTGGTCTTCCTTCCTCCCAACACTACGTCTTTAATCCAGCCCATGGACCAGGAGTTGATTTGCAATGTGAAAGCTGCATTCTCAAGAACAAAATTCCAGCTCCTGAACGACTACACCAACACCAGGGAAGAGTTGCGTGACCTGAGTGACACCACCACCGATAGCAAGAGCGACGAAGATGAGGAACAACGGTTAGAACAGCAAAAAATACTCTTCAAACAATTCTGGAGAGTATTTAACATCAAGAAAGCTGTGGACATCTTGGTGGAGTCATGGGATCAGCTGTCTATTGCTACAATTCGTCACGCATGGAGACATGTGTTGCATGGAATACCAGGTGAGAGGAGGAGTCAATCTGTGACTGGTGAGGTTCAGACTGTTGCAGTAGCAGTGGACCTTGCCAGAGAAGCTGCGCAGACTGTTACAGTTCCAGGCTTCTCCGAGACAACCAACGACGACATCTTGGAGGTGATCAGAAATCCTGAAGTGACTGCCGACGAGATGTTGGAAGAAGAACACGCCAGTGAAGAGGAGGAAGAAGGTGCGGCAGTCTCCGAAGAACACAATTTAAGTCATAGTGATATTAAGGGTGCCATGGAGTGTGCAGAGAAGATGAAGTCCTTCCTTTCCCGCGACAATGACGATGACCGCTATGAAGTCTTCCATAACCGGCTGGTGCAGGCTATGGAGCCGTACATCAAGGTGTATCACGACAACATCAACGCCAGCCGTCAGCAAAGCATAACAGATTTCTTCACCCGCAACCCACCACAGCCAGCCCAAGCCAGTGACAGTGACAGTGAAGTTGACTTTGAGGGATTTGTCAGGGAAGCCCTGACAACTGTAAGTGACAGTGATGATGATTCACCTAGTAATGGTGATTCACCTGAGGGCCAGTAATCTGCCCTCTGCCTCGGAACCAGCCTCCATCCCCGTATGCCGACCCATCTCTTCTACTACCGTAAGTGTTACACAAAATTTTTAGTTTTCTAACCTAACCTTTATTTTTCCTATGTTAACCTTTATCTTTCCTAACCTAACCTCTTCTATATTACTTGTTTTTTCATACCATCATAAAGTTAAGATAAAATTTTTACTACAACATAGTTGTGTGTCGTCAAAAAGTGGAATTTGGGGATCGGCCTGGACTCCATTTCAATTAATCCCATATGTTATGTTGTTCACTTTACGCGTTCCTCACTTTCCGCGGGACCCTCCGGGTTACATTAACCGCGTAATATGAGGACCAACTGTATTATTGTTATTATTTTTATTATTATTATTAATATTAATATTAATATTAATATTAATATTAATATTATTATTATTATTATTATTACAGTATTACCCCGCTTTACACGGTTTCAATTTCCGCGATTTCTCATTTACGCGGTACCTTGCCAGAACCAGACTTTCACTTTCCGCGGTGCATCTACTCATATACGCGGTGAAGTATTATTTTTTTTTTTTTTTCGTATTTAGCTCATAAAATTCATACAAATTACCCTGCCAGAATATTATTTACATTGCTGGAATTCTTTCAATATGATGATCATTTTGAATATAAACATCATGGATTTTGCTTTAGACATACAAATTTTAGATCTAATGTAATAATTTGGTTTACAGAAAGCAAATATTTTATCCTTTGTGCAGAATATGTGAAGTTTACATTCAAAATATTCCCTGACCTGCAAGGAATCCAGAAATGTCAATTATATTATCCTAACTTTAGTATGAGTTATTATTTATTACTAAAAATGTAAATATACTATTTTCTCCCAATCGCTTCTCTGGTAGGGAGGGAGGGACCAACCCAGCTAGGGCGGAGTATTTTGATTGACAGATAGTGTCCTTGAAGAATATTTCTTTGTTTATTTAATGAAGATATATGTTTTAGCTCATAAAATTCATACAAATTACCCGGCCAGAATATAATTTACATTGCTGGAATTCTAACAATATGATGATCATTTTGAATATAAACATCATGGATTTTGCATTAGACATACAAATTTTAGATCTAATGTAATAATTTGGTTTACACAAAGCAAATATTTTATCTTTTGTGCAAAATATATGAAGTTTACATTCAAAATATTCCCTGACCTGCAAGGAATCCAGAAATGTCAATTATATTATCCTAGCTTTAGTCTGAGGTATTATTTATTACTAAACGTTAATATCTAGAGTTTTCACCCAAACATTTCTCAGAGATAGGAGTTAGTGAGCTGGGAAGAGGGGGGGGGGGGGGGATTTGAGTCCATTATTTGAATGGACATTAACCTGGCGACTGTATTTCTCTTAATTATTAATTGTGCAAGCATACCATCATAAAATTTAGATGTTGCTTTTACTACAACATATGTATTGTGTCGGAAAAAGTGGAGTTTGGGGGTTGGGCCAGTCTCTATTGGAATTAATTCCATATGTTCTGTTGTTCACTTTACGCGGTTTTCACTTTCCGCAGTACCTTGTGGGTTCAATTGACCACGTAAATCGGGGTTCTACTGTATTATTATTACATTTTCACCCCCCCAGGCCCCGATGTGAGTCAGTGACCTGTGCCCGGGTGGGCTAATCTCCGTAAAAAAAAAAAAAATCTGAATTTTAAATACACTCAGCCTAACAGATATGTCTAGATACAAGCTTTATATCTAAGATGAAATTGTGTAAAGCATTTTAGAATCACAGCCTCTTTGAAATTCATTTTAGGTACAGGTACATTTTACTGTACTCTCGATGTAACTGAATCTGATATACCCGATAATGAACTCTCGACTTAGCGGCAGGAATTTTTTCAGTTATTTTTATCTTGATTTAGTGAACTAGTTCATTAAATTGTGATTAATTCAATTAATAACTCACACCTACGGAGATACCTCAGACACATGATATGTACATATAAACGTTATTCATGGCTCACCTTAAACCAGGGGTTTGGTGTTTGTTTTCAACATTTTTCTATTATTTCTTCCCCACACCCCTTCCTCTCTGAGACTTCTGAGAGACTTTCAGCATGATGTTTAAGCCCAGTAATTAATTCACCGAGAGGTAGACCGAGAGTTAGCAGTGAACAACACATGCGGTGGCGGGAGGACACAGACTGAGCAGATATAAACAAATCCCATGTAACTCCTTACAGTACAGGGTACAGGTGCTCCTCTACTTACGAACGAGTTACATTGCTGAGGCTTGTTTGTAAGTCCAACTTTACTCCTGTAGATACCAAACATATTGTAAAAAAATAAAAGATTATGGGTATTTAGTACAGCTATACCCTTTAATAAAGCCTTAAAACCTGGCTCACCATTCTCCTCTTAGGTAATGTTTATTCTATCTGGAATTTTCTTCAAAATAATCCAGTCTCATCCATATTAAACACCTGTTCTGGCAGGTAACTCCCCTCAGTGATGATATTTAAACTGAGATACGTAGGCCTAACCACTGACCAGCTGGCGCCAGACACATCTTGACAAACTTCTCACTCTTCCACATTGACAATTACCTCCCATGCAGAATTCACACCCATGCTCTTCATATTTCTTATTTTATAGTTGTATAATGTACAGTGAATCCTCGCTTTACGCGGTTTCACTTTACATAGTGGTACCCTGCCAGAACCGGAATTCCCACTTTACGGAAATCCCACTTTAGCGGTGCATCTACTCATATACACGGGTGAGGTATAATTTTTTTATTTAGCTCATAAAATTCATACAAATTACCCGGCCAGAATATAATTTACATTGCTGGAATTCGTACAATTTGATAATCATTTTGAATATAAGTATCATAGATTTTGCATTAGACATATAAATTTTAGATCTAATGCAAGTATTTTGTTTACTCAGAGCATATATGTTATCTTTTGTGCAAAATATATGACGTGTATATTCAAAATATTCCTGGTCTTGCAAGGAATCCAGCAATGTCAATTATATTATCCTAACTTTAGTCTGAGGTATTATTTATTACTAAAATTGTAAATATACTGTTATAACCCAAACATTTCTCTGGTAGGGAGGGAAGGTGGGGGTGAGGGGTAGGTAGGGAGGGAGGGACCCAGGGAGCAGGTGGGAAGAGGGGGGGAGGTGGGGTATTTTGATTGACAGATAGTATTTGGGTAAGTATATTTTGTTTATTGAAGATATTTGTTTTAGCTCATAAAATTCATACAAATTACCCGACCAGAATATAATTTACATTGCTGGAATTCTTACAATTTGATGATCATTTTGGATACAAACATCATAGATTTTGCATTAGACATACAAATTTTAGATATACTGTAAGTATTTTGTTTATTCTGAGTAAATATGTTATCTTTTGGGCAAAATATATGACGTGTATATTCAAAATATTCCTGGTCTTGCAAGGAATCCAGCAATGTGAACTATATGATCCTAACTTTAGTCTAAGGTATTATTTATTACTAAAAAGGTAAATATTCTGGTTTCTCCCAAACATTTCTCTGGTAGGGAGGGAAGGTGGGGGGTGGGGTGGAGGGAGGGACTGACCGACCCAGCTGGCGTGGTGGGAAGAGGGGGGGGGGGGAGGCAAGGTGGGGTATTTTGATTGACAGATAGTGTCGTGAAGAATATCTTTTTTTTTTATTAACTGAAGATATTTGTTTTAGCTTATAAAATTCATATAAATTACCCGGCCAGAATATAATTTACATTGCCGGAATTCTTACAATTTGATGATCATTTTGAATATATACATCATAGATTTTGCACTAGACATACAAATTTTAGATCTAATGTAAGTATTTTGTTTACTCTGAGTAAATATGCATTTTTAATCCTTATTTATTCCTAAATGACTGCAGTATTTTTACATAGACCATTTGATGTGACAGATAAAGATGGGGGGTTTAAAAAATGGGTAAAATTGAAAAAAAAAAAAGAAGAATGAAGGAAACTGCAGCAGGCCAATTGGTACATACAGTACTAGACAGCACCAATTTCACCCATCCCCAATCACTTGTACATCTTTTAATGATGGAATTTGGTAATTTGTTCTGCTCGTCCACTACTCTATTTCCAAACCAGTGTTTACCTATCTTGTGCCTAAATCTAAATTTGTCTACCGTATATCTCGGCCTATAAGGCATCGGGATGCATAAGACGGCCCCCCCCAAATTTCCATTTAAAAAGTAGCTTTTGAGCTCTATTCGCTGTACAAGACCAGTACCCCAAATGTGACACTTACCCACTGACTCAGTAGTCCTTTACCAACCATCCTTGGTTTTTTAAAATAAGGCCAATTCACTTCAAGTAATGTCATCAAATGTTACCCGCTGGTGTAGTGTAAACACTAGTGACGTCACTGAAGCGTCTGCTATTTACCGGTAACTGGAACTAATGTCTGTGTCGAGTAAAATTTTTCCATTTACTTGAAATATATATATATATATATATATATATATATATATATATATATATATATATATATATATATATATATATACATACATATATATATACATACATACATACATACATATATACATACATACATACATGTATATATATATATATATATATATATATATATATATATATATATATATATATATATATATATATATATATATATATATATATATATATATATATATATATATATATATATACATACAACAAAATTTATGTACAAAATATAAATGTTAAATGAATTATTTATGGTTCATTAGAGTACTGGTCACTTCAGACACAAAGACGGGCTATAAATAGCCTTCTTTATCTCCCCTCCATCTCACCCTGAGCCAGAGGGAAGGGGTGGTGGTAAATAACATTTGTTTGCTTATTTTCCATTTACTTGAAGTAGATTTACCGAATTATTTGTTTATTTATTTAAAAGTCATTTACTGAATATTCTATGTATAAAATAAATTTTAAATTAATTATTTATAGGAGATAAGTATTATGATCCGTAAATATATGGTATTACTGGCCACTTCAGACACAAAGACGGGATAAAAATAGCCCATCTCCCCCTCTTCTTACAGCTGCCAATGGGAAGCGTCTTGGTAATTAAATTTGATGTTTATTTTCATTGTCTAATTTATCATGTATCAAAGTAATATTACTAAAAATAGTGTAGGTAGTAGGCAGCTACCAAACAGGTAGATACTACCGCCTGGGAAGATATTGAAAGCATAATGTGTTGTCTAATGGTAGACCCTGCTGCCAAATGGCATCACGAAAATTGTGACCAAGTCCCAGGTTCAGCGCTGACCTGACTTTCTGCCTCATTTACACACAATTGCAGTTTGAATTGTTCCTCTAACTTTGACAACACAACATACATACAGTATATTACTTCTCGCTTTTGATCTTTTTTTTACTTTTTGTATTTATTTATGGTTAGTTACTTGAAATAAGGCCAATTCACTTCAAGTAATGGCATCAAATGTTACCAGCTGGTGTAGTGTAAACACTAGTGACGTCACTTAAGCGTCTGTATTTAACTGTCAGTAGTTTCAAGAATTAATGCAGTCATTTACTGAATATTCCTTGTAAAAAAATAAATTTTAAATTAATTATTTATAGGAGATAAGTATTATTATCAGTAAATATACCGATATGCATTACTGACCACCTCCACGGCTAAAAATAGCCCAATCTCGCGGTCACTTCCCTTTCTTGTCTCCTCACTGGCAAATGGGGGGGGGGGGGCGTGGGGAGGGGTGTGTGATGATAGCTGTGTTTATTACAGGGGTATAATTCTCTTTTACGGTATGTTAGACAGGTTTATAATACATTTTTATTATTTTAATATACCGGTAATCTTAATTTGAATCCAGCTTGCCAAACGTAAGTTTCAGTATAAAATAATTAGTGGTAGGGCCTTGTGAGTGGCTTGCGATGTTTCCATCACCACTCTTGACACACTAAACCACAATGTTTAAGAGGTAAGAATTTTATACTTGGTGGTTTAGACGACCCCCTAACTTTGGGCAGATTTTTTTAGTGTTCAAATTCCGTCTTATAAGCCGAGATATACGGTAATTTAAAACCATTGCTACTTGTTTGAGTACCTTCAGATTTTTCACAGTGGTATGCTCAGACTTTATTCCTACTGATATTTTGTTTCCTGTTTATTACACATCTTTAAAAAAACGTAATTATTTAGGGGTCTCAAATATAAAAAGTTCTCCTATATATGATATACATTATATACTGTATACGGTATTATATAAGAGGCACCCAGCATTAGAAGGGGATGAAGCGCCACCCCGACCAAAATACGTTTTTTTATGTATGTCACTATTTTCACCATTCCTCTTCATGTTGGCGTTGGATGTAACCTTCCAGCTAGAATAGAAATATGGTAGAAAGTCTTTAAAAAATAGAGTGTCATTTCGCCCCAGGTCGGGAGCTACGTGTGTGGCTGTGCGCTCAGTAAATGAAGGTGGCTACATCCCGTTCAGAGTGAGAGGAGCGTGAGCCAATAACAGGACACCTCCCGCCGGAGGGTGGGTGTAAGACGAGTGCTGTTTTTGGTGATCAACAACTTGTTTTACAATATTAGCCCACAATAATAAGAAAATTTTGCAGAAAAACGCGATTATTGTTGGTTTGAAGATCAAACAACTGTACATGACGGGTAGTTATTCTCTTTCAACTCACGATAAAATAACTATTCACGGGACAGTGGTCCCTAGGTTAATGAGCACAATTCGTTCCAGAAGGTCGTTCATTAGCCGAAAATTTCGTTAACCGACTCCATTGTTTCAATGGGATATTGGGTAATTGGTTCCAGCTCACCGAAAAGTACATACAATGTAAAAAAAATTGCAATAAAGTAAACTTACTTTGAGGTGTGTATGTAGAAGGCTCCTGGTTGATGATGATGACGGGAATGAGAAGTGGGGATGGAGGAAAAATCACATTCTAGGGGACCCATGCTTGATGCAGTCATTTCACCAATAAAATTTTAAGTTCACTAGGTGTAATTCAAGATTATTTTCTTTAAATCAACACTGCACTGTGCTATATATTGTCAATATGTTAAATAAATTTCAGAATGACCAATAATTGTACTGTAAAAATGTAAAAATACTCTGTATTCAAGAGATCCACAAACAAGATGTTTCCTCCACTAACAGAGATACAAACTGACACCTTGGTGGGTGAGTGAAGTGGCTGATGGGCGCACCAAAAACTAGTTCCCTGTACTGCAATTATGTTAAATAAGTGTTAAAATGACTAATAATTTTAAAATAAAACTTGGAAAAATATTGAATAACACAACCTTCTTGATATTTACTCCAATTGAAACGAATATAAGCCCTAGAACCGATTACTGTATTGGCAGACTAATCTTCCAGTTGGTGAGCAGGCCAAAATATGTTGACTCGTTTTCGTAAGAATTTCGTTAACCGAAATGAAGATTCCTATGGAAGATAATTTGTTAACCGAAATTTCGTTAACCGAGGTGTTCGTTAACTGAGGGACCACTGTACTAACTTCCAGTTTTCACAGTTTGCTAGGAGAGGGATGGGGCTGCACGATAACAAAAAAAAGAACCCTCTAGCTAAAAAAACAACAAAGTTATGATTATCTGAACTTCGAAAAACTTTAAACTTGTTTTTCTCCATTTTTTGAATTTGACGCTTCACCCCCTTCTATTGCTGAGCGCCTGATATATCAGGGGAACTCAATAGGTGGACTGCGGTCTGAATAAAGACAGCGGTTAGCTTTGATGCAGACCCCATTATCCAAATGGAACTTATTGATTTCCAAGAAAATGTTGCCTTGAAAGAGGAGGTTTATGACTGTGATTGTCACATTCTGGACACAGAAGATGTCTCAAGCTAGTTCCCCTCATCTTCACAAGTTGCATTGGCTCCACTTACCAGTGTGAGTCTGCTTTCTCCGTCATGAATTTTATGAAGAACAAATACCACTCCAGTATCACAAATGAGCACCATCATTGTCTTAGATTTGCTATCACATAATTTGTACCAAATTCAGGGAATTGGCAAGAAGCACGAAGTGTCACCTTTCACAATAATGATGATTAATCAATCAACGGTCCACAATGACAATTATATGTACACTCAGGGTCAAAACTACTCATCCCCTTTTCCTATTCAACAAAGAGGGATGAATAATTACCTTTGAACCGGACTGTATATTCTTTAATTGCAATATTTTTTTATGTGTGCTACAGAGATTTGGTTTATTTTCATTCATCATTCTTCCTTCTTCAACAAGAGTAGAATGTATGATAACTTTAGGTCACAAAAATACATACATTACCTGCAGTGTTTTATTGTGTTACAGATAATTAGTTGTTTCTTTTGTTCATCTCCCCCCCCCCCCCCCAAGGTTGCCTCTTCGGTGTAATGGATGGATGGTTACTTTTATGGCTTCTTTTGGTCCATGGCCTCTTGTTCATTTCTTTAATTCATTTGTACTGTCAACAAATTTTGAGATTATATATGCATGTGGATGGAAATAAACTGAAATGTGCTCTCATCATTTCTTTGTTATTGCTTCATATTAAATTAAAACTCATCCAGACCTTTGGCCACCTAGAAAATTTATGTGATTGGACCTTCACATATACAGTAGTAGTTGAATACCCCTGATGTAAATCATGTACAAGTTACACCTTGCTAATCCGGGAAGTTTGGGACTAGACCGGTTCCGGATTAGCGAAAATTCCAAACCATCAAAGCTGAGGTTAAAAAATGATAAAATAATATATCAAATTTATTGTATGATTACTGGTACCAATACAACTTACATCAGCATAAATCTAGCCCAGGCTTACTGGACCTCTTTATGATGAAGTATTAGTGCTATGGCACAATTTTTTTTTTTTTTTTTTTTTTACGGGGATTAGCCCACCCGGGCACAGGTCACTGACCCACTTCGGGGCCTGGGGGGCGAAAATGTAATAATAATAATAATAATAATAATAATAATAATACAAAAATGAAAAGAAGATCAAGAATGAGAAACAATATATGTATGTTGTGTTTTCATAGTCAGAGAAACAATTGAGACCCTGCAATTGTGTGTAAATGAGGCAGAAAGTCAGATCAGCAACCTGGGACTTGGTCACAATTTTCGTGGTGCTATGTGGCAGCAGGGTCTACCATTAGACAATACATTATGCTTCCAATGTCTTCCCAGGCGGTAGTACCTCCCTGTTTGGTAGCTGCCTACTACCTACAACCTCGCTTTATGCCATTCACTATATAGGAATTCACATATACAGTACAGTATATGTACAGAACTAAATAAAGAATTTATTTGAAATACTCTGAAACATTCAATGCCATAATATCCTGACCACTAGGGTTAGTTATACAGACTTTTCCCTGTGAAAAAGCCATAATTTTTAGCAACATATTATTGTACTCACTTTATACTCAAATTTACTAAGCTAAAGGACTTAAAAATTGTATCTCCAGTACAAAATATGAGAAGTTTTTACTCAAATTAATTACTATCTTAGAAAGATTCCAGCAATGCAAGTAATATTCTACTAAGTCAAGTCCATGACATTTTATAAAAGAAAAACTTTAAGCCAAAAACTACCTTTACTCTCTAAATCCTTATCGTCTTCTGGGGAGGGGGAGGTGAGGTGTTGACAGCCAGGTGGGGAGATTACCAAGTGCATAGTCATCAGCGGAGGCGTCACATTCAGTATTATACAATAGAGGGAGTTTAAGTTTTTCACCTATAAAATGTCACAGACTTGACTTAGTAGAATATAACTTGCATTGCTGGAATCTTTCCAAGATAATGATTAATTTGAGTATAAACATCTTATATTTTGCATTAGAGATAAATTTTTTAGTCTTTTAGCCTAATACATTTGAGTACAAATTGAGAACAGTAATATGTTGTACAAAATTATGGCTTTTTAGTAATTAACTTAGTACATATGAATACAGGTTGTGTTAATTGTGATGATTTTTCCACAACTTTTATAGCTGCCAAACTATCGGGTCCCAGATTGGCGGGGTCTAACCTGTGTATATGTATCCCTCATTTAATGATCATTCACTTAGCAATATTTTGGTTTAGCAATACAATACAGTATATACAATTTTTAATTCTCTTTTTTGTTTAATGATGGGCAATTTTCAGTTTAGCAATGTTCAGTTCACCAGGAAAAATCCATGAGGAAAGTTGGAAAAATTGGGGATTCTGTGCTCCAAGTGCGCATTATTACAATACAGGTACACCACTGATTATCCAGGAACTGATGGTCTGGCACCTCCTTTAGTCCGGACAAAATTATGAGGGGACACTTAACTTCCCTCCCTCTCAGCCTTGGTGAAAGTAGTTTTAGACGTAAAGTTTTTATCTTATAAAATGTCGCTGACTAGACTTAGCAGAATATAAATTGCATTGCTGGAATCCATGTAAGATAGTGATTAATTTGAGTATAAACATCATATAGTTTGCACAAGAGATAATTTTTTTAGTCTAGTGTAGTACAATTGAGGACAAAGTGGGTACAGTAATGTTGCTCAAAATTATGGCTTTTTCACATTTAATTTACATTTAATGTTTGTTTAATTTAAGTTTCTTGCAGTCCATGGTACTTTAGAGACACAGAAGGTGTATAATTAGTGGGTCAGAGGTGTATTGTTGAATTATTATTACCAGACCTCGGTTGGTCAGGCAAAATGAATAATCCGGCAAGGCTTTTGAACCAAGGGTGCCAGAAAGTCAGTGGTGGACCTGTACAGTACACCCGGATAATCCGCGGATTTTTATATCGCGGTCCTCTATTATTCGCGGATGACACCCTGGATGTACCCAAGAATGGCTGTGGGGTAGCTTTAAAGTTGCGACTTTTTCGTGGCCAGGACAGGGAGCCATTCGTTCTGAGACAGTAATTTTCTTTACCTGTATTGTATAAATGTGTGTGTGTGTGTGTGTAGACACACACACACACACACATACAAATAAATATTAATGGGAAAATCCTCTCACAAATACAGTATAGTCTGGTTTTACGCAGTTAATTAAACCCACGGAGGTCCGCGTATAAAGCGAAACGCGTAAAAAAAAATAACAGAACCTATGGGATTAATTGAAATAGAGACTGGGCAGACTGCCAGATCCTATTTTTGGCTATCGCCGACACAATTCTGTACATTGTAGTGAAAATAACATCTTAATTTTATGATGGTATGCACACACAATTAATATATAAGAGAAATATCAATAATATTAGGTTTTTTAACACTTATGTTAGTAGAAGAGATGGCTGGGCACACGGGGATGGGGGGTTGGTTCCGAGGCAGAGGGCAGATTATTGGCCATCACCTGTATGACTATCCACCACAGAGGCTAGCAGGGCCTCATCGTCAAACCCCTCGAAGTCCATATCCTCTCCATCACTGACTTGAGCTGGCTGTGGTGGGTGGCGGGTGAAGATCTCGGTGATGTTTTGTTGACAGCTAGCATTGATGTGGTTGTGATACAGCTGAACATAGGGCTCCAGGGATTGCAGCAGAAGGTTATTAGACACTTCGTAGCGATGATTGCCTGTGTCTTTGGCAAGGATGAATTTCATTCTCTCAGCTAACTCGATGACATCCTTCACATCAGCATGTGTTAGTTTCTGCTCTTGTTGTTCTGTAACACCTCGCTGCTCACTGATGCCGCCATCTTCCAACATCTCGTCCGCAGTCACCTGAGGTTGCCTGATTACCTCCAGGATGTCGTCGTTGGTGGTCTCGGAGAAGCCTGCAGCTCTAACACTTTGTTCAGCCTCTCTTGCATTCTCCAATGCCACAGCAACAGACTGAGCCTCTCCAGCCACAGGTTGCCTCTGCCTCCCACTTGGGATACCCTCCAAGACATGCCGCCATGCGTGACGAATCATTGCCACAGATAGCTGCCCCCATGCCTCCACCAAGAAATCAACAGCCTTCTTCATGTTAAACAGCTTCCAGAACTACTTGACTCGCTCTTCATGGTCCGCCAAATCTTGTTCGTGTTCCTCACTATCGGTGCCACTCTCTTGGTTCTGCAGTTCATCCTTGGTGTTGGTGAAGTCGTTCAGGAACCGAAACTTCTTGGCGGAGAAAGCAGCCTTCACATTGCAAATCAACTCCTGATCCATGGACTTGATTAATGATATAGTGTTAGCGGGAAGGAAGACCACTTTTATGTTAGGGTGACGATGGTGCGTTGTCGAGGAGCAACAAAATGTTGAATGGCACATTATCTTCCACGCAGAATTTCTTGACATCAAGAATGAGACAGTTGTCAGACCAGGAGAGGGACAGACCAGAGAACATCCACTCCTTCCCTGAGGTTAGCCAGTGGACATTTAACTTGCTCATGTCCGTGTGTTCATTGATTTTGCCATCATCCTTCTTGATAGCGCAGATTGTCGATTCATTCACTCCATGTTGTCTGGCCAAATCCACCTGTCTCGTGCCTTTTTCTAACTCCTGGACGATCTTGTACTTTACCTCATAGCATAATTTCTGAGCTGGGTATCTTAGAAGTCGATAATTGGCCAGCTGAGATAAATCCAGGATTTGGAGAAAATGAAATAGAGTCCCTTTGCAAATGTTTTAGATTGCCATTTTCAAAAACAATCACAGCATACAGAGACTTTCTAGACAGCGGTGAGCGGCATATTCCGCCATACCTGAAGCCTTTAGTCGGATGTTCAAAAGTAATCCCATGGAGCTCTTCTGAATGCGAATGAGGCTTTAGCAGCATGAACCTTATTGTGACGGAAACGAGGTCTAGACTGTTAATCAACCGTGTGAGCAATCTCATGTTTATTAAGCTTCACAGTCTTCCGATTTCAACCTGGAAACCAGACAACTACGTACACAAATGGCTTAGGTGTCATCGTTCAGCAACTGATACACAAACAAGAATAGCCAAGTCCAAGGATCTCACTGTGGACCCAGTTTGGAAATTCTGTTAAAAATTTCTCCAAGACTGCTGTAAAGGCCTGGGACTTAGAGATAGACATCCCTTACCAGACTAATCAGGATGTTAAAAAAGGAAAGTCAATGACCATGGTTTTCTGAGGAATAACAGACAACCGTTTGAGATTGACATCTCTCTACTATAAAAATATAACAAAACTCTTGACACCACTCAACAACATGAAATAACAATTACGGGAGTCAATTAAAGCAGTCAACAGTTAATGGAAGTCCAACAATTAATGGAATCAAACAATTAATGGAATCGAACAATTATTGTAATTGAACAATTAATGGAATCAAACAACTGATGGAATCAAACAATAAAAGGGAGTCAGCAATTAAAGGAATCAAACAACAATAGAATCAAACAATGAACAGATATTTCCTACGGCAGCTGCCCTGGGGAAGGTTCTGGAACGCAGTGATCCACTCTCAGGGGGATGGTCCTCACTCGAGCGACGGCGGCCGATGTCTTGATATAGCAGGAGAACGCCAGGGCACAGACGGAGGAGATGAACTGACGGTCGTGGTATGGGGTACAGAGGATTGACAGTTGATAGGTGAAGGTTTGGGGACACAGCCCATGAGTCCCGAGCTTTTGATGAGATCACAGCTAGAATTTGACGAACAGAGGGGGAGGTAGTGACTGTACTGACGGCTGAGTAGGATTTGAGCCGGTAACACTGGTAGCAGCGACGTTCTTACCTCCGTCCAACCCCCCAAGTGGGGGTAGCGCCAGCAAACGAGCGAGTAAGCAGCGGTAAAGAGCAGGAAGATCGTTTCCGCCCTTATAACTGCAAAAGTTCAAGGTGAGCCTAAATAGATTATTTTTTAAATTGTATTTAATAAATTGTATTGCTTTGAGACTGTGGAATCATGATAAGCTACACATCACCATCATAAAGCGCTGCGTTAGCAGTGTTTGGTATCGAAACTGGGGGTAAAAGTGTTGCCCGCGTGTATTGTACAGTAGGATATAGGGATCCGGGAAGTTCAGCTTATCTGTCTGTCTGTTGCGAAACTCCTCCAACACAATGGGACCACTTGTTACCAAAATTGGAACATAGATTGATTAGACCTATGCGAGGTTCAGTTTTAGCATTGATATAAATGATATTTGTCCCCAATGTTGATGCCCACCCCCCACCAACCCCTCTTTTGACACCCCAAAATCAGTTGGCTTAGGAGCGCATCCCTTGTGGTAACCAGGGTATTCCTGTACAAGTGCATAATTTTCTTTGTTTATTTTACTGTTAAATGCATACACAATTTTTCATACAGAATGTGGAAAGAAAAAAAAAATAATTAATGAACATGAAGGGAATAAACATTTCTTTGTGTGCAAGAGTTAACATGCAGAGTGGGTGAAGGATCTTGGCTGCTAACTGTCTCCGTGTCCAGCATACTGTACAGTGAAAAGATTGCCAAATGGCAATGCAGTATTTTTTCTCTTATTTTATTTATTATTTTTATTTATTCCTTACATTTGTGGTACAGTTCTGTATATATTATTTTATGTACAAAGAATAGCTTCTTCCACACTCAAACCATCCTCTGGGTGATGTGACACAGTTCAGTTGCTTATCCAGGCAGTGACCCAGCCGACTCACATTAGGGGAAGGAGGGAGGGAGCGTGGCTGGAATGGTGAGTCAGCTACACAATTACAGCCCACTGCCTCTGCACACATATGTTCACTTCCCACACATACACATCCATGCTCTTAATTTTTTTTTTTTTTTAGCTTTATATTATACTGTATGTTCTTTATTTTTAAGCCTCATTAGATTATTGTAATTACAAGTTATTTTATTTTATTATTTTCAAATGAGCACAGACAAGTGATAAACACTCTGAGCTAGCGAGAAATGCTTGGTGGATTGGCTCTCGAGACCCAAGCGTAAGGGGGATTCAGGGGGTCAGAAGCACATAAGCTGGACCACGTACTTTGAATACGCTTACTCTGAGGTCCTACTGTAAAATAAATACTTATCATAAGGTTTAAAGTTTTAAATATCTATGAGTTTACACCATGAAGCCACGTGGCAAGTGTGTGTGGAGAGGTCCGAGGGTCCATGACAGTACCTTTGCTAAGTTCAGCACCGTGACTTTAACTTGTATCATTGTTTATTTCTTTATGCTGTTCATATACTTTTGTTATTGATGTTTAATGCCCTACAATTTTAAGTGTTAATGTTACAGTGCACAGTTAAAGCTACTTTTAGGGGTGATTCTAGTGATCTGAACAGAGGCTTCACAATCAGTTACTGAGAGTTTACTGTACATTTTGTACATTTAAGGCCTTGCACAACAAATTCCAGAAAACCCTATCTGACAGCGCCTAATTGCATTGATTACCTATGAAAGGCTCACTTTTGGCTTATGGAAGATTGAGCTTACGGATAGCCTTCAGGAACGGAACCCATCCGTAACCCTGGGAGTGTCTGTTTATATATTGCAGTATTTCCACAGACAGTGCATATATGTTTTATATGAATAGAAAATTATATTTGATGATATTCACCAGCATTTGTCCACTGTCAATGTATTTTACTCTTATCTCACTTCCCTTCCTTATTTCCCCAACCTCACATGGTTTGTTTACAACTGGTTGAACGCTGCTGCTCCTTATCAACGCTAACAACTGCGATGTCCCTGTTACTCGTCACTGTAAGCCAAGTTCTTTAACTCAGCCGTAGATCTCCATACTGTGAGCATGGACCCGTCACAGTTACTGTGCTACTTTTGTAGTGGTTGTGTGTTCGTTTACAAGGAACACATAGTAGATGCATAGCACATGCCCTTTTTCATATTTTTCCTAGAATTTCATTAGTAGTTTCCTCTGTGCAGTACTTTAGTTGTGTATCTAGCCCCAGCTGCCTGTTCCCTAGCCAAAATTAGATTGAGCAGTTTATACAGTGTATGAAATAATTTATCATATTCCTGAAACCTTTTCATTTTTAAAGTATAGTACTGGTATACAGTGATTATATATATATATATATATATATATATATATATATATATATATATATATATATATATATATATATATATATATATATACCGTATATACCCGTGTATAGCACGAGTTCTTAAGACCAAATTTTTTGGCAAAAAGTTGGGGGTCGACCTCTATACGGGTAATAGTTTCGTTAGGTTGAAAAATATTTACCAGTAACTACCAGTAAACAATGGAAACGACGCACCAACGCACCACCCGCTGTGAGTGTCGGTACAGTTGCCAGGGCAGATCTCTTGCGTCATCATAGCAAGCCCAAAGTAGCCAAATGCATGGTATGGTATGCACAGGAGGATGTAAAACATAAAGTATACACGTGGGCTAATCGTGATGACATAATATGATGTGAGTCAGATCATCTACACTCAGTTGCCAGTTTCAAAATTTTCCTTTTAAAATTTTAAGTTACCGAGTATTTCTTTTCCCAAATCGTTTTACAATACTGTAGGTAAAACAGTATACTATTGTGCAAACCCCACAGAAAAAAAATTAACAAATGGAGACACCAAAAATGTAAAAAAAAAAAAATGCTGTCTGACTTGCAACACTGTTGGTAGGGTCAGGTGGTTCTAACGGTACCTGCCAGGACCCGGTAATCAAATTTATAACAATATCTAACCTCAATTACTGTAGTTTATCTGATGTAGGCAATATGAAGTAAAAAATACCAGTTAAAGTGAGAAATTGGAAGAGAATAAACAAGAATGATGTTGGGCTATTTTTGGTTGGGCTGATGGAGAGAGTACCAGCTGTTTGGTCTTTTTTGGCGGGAGAGTCACGCAAATATCCGTACTGGTATTTGTTTGGTGTGTTCTATATTTTTAAAAATGAATACTTGTAAATTAAAAGTACCGTAACATTGTATTATATAAAAACTTGTCATATTTCTGGAAAATAAGAAGCAAGAAAATAAGAATACACCGGTAAACACAATTTCAACGTACGCTAAAATTAAAAGCTGCTTAAGAAGGGCCGATGCAAAAACAAAGCCTCCGCGACCAGGGCTCTGCCGTATCAGCTAGACGGTACACGTGTTTTTCGAATCGTTTTCAGTTAAAAAACTTTTACATCACAAGTGAATTAGGATAGAATATTATTGTAATATAACAGTTTTTAACTGAAAACCATTCGAAAAGCGATTACGGTAACATCTTTTGAACGAAAGAAAGCGAGTTTTTGTCACGATTTTATCCCACTTTCCACTATAATACGTACGTCATTTCAGCAAAAATATTACATTTCCATATTCTCAGAAATAAATAGTAGTTTTGCTGAAACGTGATGTATTTCAATGTAAATTAGGATAAACTACATGAAAACAAAAGACTTTACCTAACCTTCCGATGTTCAAGATATGTTACTCGTATTTTTAATAGTTTTCGGTTAAAATACTGTTATATTAGTGATATTCTATTCATACTGTGGTTGATATAATACCTTCACGGAAATGTAATATTTTTTGCTGAAATGACATACGTATTACAGTGGAAAGTGGGATAAAATTGTGATGAAAACAATGACTTTGGCTTTCTTTCGTTCAAAAGATGTTACCGTAATCACTTTTCGAATGGTTTAGTTAAAAAACTGTTGTATTATATTACAATAATATCCTAATTGACTTGAATAAATATTACGATACCATATTTCTGAATATTTTCATTAAAATCCATCCAAATCATTTTCCTTGTCATCGTCTGCAGCACCAAACAGCTTCTCCCAGTCCTCTCCTTGAACAGGGCTAGAGGGTACGTGTTTTTCGAATCGTTTTCAATTAAAAAACTGTTACATCACACGTATATTTTACCTAAACTGCGCCTGAATGAATATATTCTCGGAAATAAATAGTAGTTTTGCTGAAACGTGATGTATTTCAATGTAAAATAGGATAAAATACATGACGAAAACAAAAGACTTTACCTAAGCTTCCGATGTTCTTGAGATGTTACTCGTTTTTTTAATAGTTTTCGGTTAAAATTCTGTTATATTACAATGATATTCTATTCATACTGTGCTTGATATAATACATTCACGGGAATGTAATATTTTTGCTGAAATGACGTTCGTATTAAAGTGGAAAGTGGGATCAAATCGTGAAGAAAACAATGACTTTCGCTTTTCTTTTATTCAAAAGATGTTACCGTAATCGCTTGTCGAATGGTTTAGTTAAAAAACTGTTGTATTACAATAATATTCCCTCCTAATTGACTTGAATAAATACTTGAATGGAAATATACAATATTTTTGTTGAAACTACCCGCGTTTCAGTGTAAAGTGTCGTGATAATAAATGGTAAACAAGTTTATAGGACGTAGTGTTTCTCTGAAGGTTTTGTTGTTCCTTTACCCTCAAAAACGTGGGTCGACCTATAAACGAGGAATATCATAAATTAACGATTTCTTGGTCATAAAATCGGGGTCGACCTATATACGAAGGGGGGTTATAGACGAGTATATACGGTATATATATATGCTGATAACCACCAGGAAAGAAGAAAACACGAAGTTCCCAAGCGCTTTCGTGTCTGTACTCACCCCTGAAGATGTGAATTACACGAAAGCGCTTGGGAACTTCGTGTTTTCTTCTTTCCTGGTGGTTATCAGCATATACCTAGATCACGCGCACCTACAGTAATTTACTTGCATATATATATATATATATATATATATATATATATATATATATATATATATATATACTGTATATATATATATATATATATATATATATATATATATATATATATATATATATACACACACACACACACACAGTTGGTCCTCATATTACGCGGTTAATGTAACCCGGAGGGTACCGCGGAAAGTGAGAAACGCGTAAAGTGAATAACATAACATATGGGATTAATTGAAATGGAGTCCGGGCCGATCCCCAAACTCCACTTTTTGACGACACACAACTATGTTGTCGTAAAAATATTATCTTAACTTTATGATGGCATGCACACACAATTAATAATTTAGAGAAATATCAATAATATTAGGTTTTTTAACACTTACATTAGTAGAAAAGATGGCTGGGCACACGGGGATGGGCGGTTGGTTCCGAGGCAGAGGGCAGATTATTGGCCCTCACCTGTATCACTTGTATCACTATCCACCACAGAGGCTTGCAGGGCCTCTTTGTCAAACCCCCCAAAGTTCATATAAGTCCATATCCTCACTATAATTATCACTATCACTGACTTGGGCTGGCTGTAGTGGGTGAAGAACTGGTAATGTTTTGATGACTGGGCGACCTTGTGCGCACCATTTTCGCGCCTCTTACACAACATGGCGGATGGCGGGAGGTTTGGATCCAAAAATGGCGCGGCTTGCCAGCCACTCTCCGCGTAATGGGGTTCACGACCGCGGAATGTGAAAATGTTAGGTTCTGACAAGGCACCGCGTTAACGGTGAAACGCGGATTGTGGGACCGCGTAATAGGAGGACCAACTGTATATATAGGAAAATGTCGATAATTTGAAAGCCGCGATATAAAAAAATTGGTAGATAAAGTTGCTATACAGTAATGCCTAAAATAACGACGTTAATGTGTCCTCCAATATTGCAGTGTAAGGTGAATCATCGTATCGCAAATCATTAATTACCATTAAAATAAAGCAATAATAATGAGATGCATTCCCAAGTGTGACCTTTTCATATCTTTTGTGTGACTTTTTACCCTCTTTTCCCCTCAAACAATAAAATTAATGAAAATTGCAAACCATATTCTTTAAATAATGTTTATGAATGCACCTTATACAATATAAATTAATAATAATATGGTCACACAAGAGGAGGTGGGACGCCATTGTTTTCGTTTGTGTTTACAGCCTGGAGTCCAGGATGATAGTTCTTTTCGAGAAAATTAAGAAAAATAAGACCTTGGTTGTAGCCGTAGTCAAATTAATGTAAAAAAATGAACATATATGGTTTAATTAATGTTATTTAATGTTAATAAATGGACCAATAGAAGTAGCTAACCACTAATGGCAAAGAAAAATAAAAGAGATGGATTGGGAACGCCAACATATACGTGCGCATTTAAGGATACTGCGCCATTTATCTTTTTAAGAATATGTACAAAAGATTCATTATTGTTTATTACTGAATATGTATTTGATTGAATTAATGTTTATATATGTGAAATGAATAATGCAATTCATTAATAATACGTAGATTATTAAAACATACACGAGGAGACAAGGCGGCATTGTTTTTGTGAGTGACGATGGTTCTACATAAGAAACTGAAGAAAATAAGACCCTGGTTGTAACTGTAGTGAACTTAATTAAAAAAAAATTGAATACCTGTATGCATGTTTTAAGTAATGTTATTTAATGTTAATAAATGGAACACTAGAAGTAGCTAACCACTAATGGTAAAGAAATAAAGCGAGACGATTGGGAACGCCAACATATGAACACTAAATGCATACATATTGAAACATATCGTCATTTCTCTACATATGAATATGAAAGCAACACTTATTTACTGTTCATATATGTTTTAAATAATATTTACAAATGTAAAACAAAAAATTCTACTCACCAATGGTGATAAAGCCTAAAACATAAGGACAGCCAATGAATATTGTGTGAGATTTTACTCGGATGACAAAGTCATCAGGTTCAACTCTGGCTGAAGCTATAGCTTTCCATAAAGCCTGTTGCTGAAACTGTTACTGAACCTGAAGTTGTTGCTGAAGTTGCTTATGATGCTGAATTTGATGGTGTAGGTGAAGTTGATGGTTTGGGCCTTCGAATAATAAAGCTGTTGAAAGAACCTTGCACAGCTGATTTCTTTTCTCAATATACATCTTTATGTAGAGGTCATTTTGCATTAATTTAAATTTTAATGCTTTGTTCTGTTAATGGATCCACTTCAGAAAATATGTTCATTGCTTGCTCCATATAATATCCACAGACCTCTCACCTTTTTCATATCATTTGAAGCTAAACTTATACTCTTTCTTTTAGCTTTTGAACCAACACTACCATCACTTGCTCTCTTCCTCATGTTGAATAGGGATGCAGAAATGCTGTCAGAAACTTGAGAAAGATTTTCTCCCTGTTCCAGATGCGTGAAAACAAAAGGCCCGCCAAGCTCCGAATGTTGTTTACCACTCATTACTCAGGCAGCTTCTTTGCGCAAGGCGCTCTTCATTTTTTTTACAGTAATTTTTTTTTTTTTTATAATGTGTATCGGGATTTAGTTGTTATTTATATGAAAATGTAATGTAATTTTATTTTATTATCTTTTGGTCGTAAATACGAATGAAATAAGGACGTAAATTGAATTGGGTCCTAAATTAATTAGGGTCTTTATTATGAAAAGTTGTTGGTTAAGCCATTTTTATCGTAGGCTTTACTGTATTTGAAAAATAAGTGATCCTACACGGACTAAACCATTCTTCATGGAAGCTCACTCATACAGTATTATACAGTACTGTACTGTTATTACTGACCATTAAAAATTATTATGAGACTTATTATTTGAACCTGATATTATACAAAAACCAAACTACATTATTATTGTATTGTTAACTGCACTTCCTGCCTGTTCCAACTGGTCTCAATCCACAAACATAGAGTCAGCCACCATGACACCACCTACCGTATATCTCGGCCTATAAGGCGTCGGGGTGCATAAGACGGCCCCCCCCAAATTTCCATTTAAAAAGTAGCTTTTGAGCTCTATTTGCTGTATAAGACCAGTACCCCAAATGTGACACTTACCCACTACCTCAGTAGTCCTTTACCAACCATCCTTGGTTTTTTAAAATAAGGCCAATTCACTTCAAGTAATGTCATCAAATATTACCCGCTGGTGTAGTGTAAACACTAGTGACGTCACTGAAGCGTCTGCTATTTAGGTAACTGGAACTAATGTCGGTGTCGAGTAAAATTTTTCCATTTACTTGAAATGGATTTACTGATTTATTTGTTTATTTATTTATTTATAATATACTGTAACATATTAAACACACTGCAAGTATTTTCTTTCATTTGTACGCTTGCTTCGCAAGAGACGATCGGTGGTGGGAGTGTTCCGATTATTTATACAACAGGTGGTTCAACAGCAACCACCGTTTTCTAATTGTGGTGTTTCATTAGGATTTGAGTGAAAAAGGTTACCGGTATGTACTTACTACATACATTTATTACACAAACATATATATATATATATATATATATATATATATATATATATATATATATATATATATATATATATATATATATATATATATATATATATATATATATATATATATATATATACACAGTATTACCCCGCCTAACTCGGTTTCACTTAGCGCGTTTTACCGTTACGCGGTGCCTCGCCAGAGCTGAACTTTCACTTAACCCGGGTTTTTTCCACATATACGCGGTGAGTGTCCGGCTCGAGAGCTATTTTTAGACTCGCCCCACCCCCCACCCTGCTTGACTGCCTGTTTTAGCTCATAAAATTCATACAAATTACCCAGCCAGAATATAATTTACATTGCTGGAATTCTTACAATATGATGATCATTTTGAATATAATTATCATAGATTTTGCATTAGACATACAAATTTTAGATATAAAGTTTACTCTGAGTAAATATGTTATTTTTTGTGCAAAATATATGACATTTGTATTCAAAATATTCCTGGGCTTACAAGGAATCCAGCAATGTCAATTATATTATCCTAACTTTAGTTTGAGGTATTATTTATTACTAAAAAGGTAAATATTCTGGTTCTCCCACACATCTGGTGGGACGGTTGGTGGGGGGGTGGGGGGACCGACCGACCATCTGTTACAGTGTGAAGAATATTTTTTTTTTTATTAACTGAAGATATTTGTTTTAGCTCATAAAATTCATACAAATTACCCGGTCAGAATATAATTTACATTGCTGGAATTCTTATAATTTGATGATCATTTTGAATATAAACATCATAGATTTTGCATTAGACATACAAATTTTTGATGTAATGTTTACTCTTGAGTAAATATGTCATTTTTTGTGCAAAATATATGACATTTATATTCAAAATATTCCTGGTCTTTCAAGGAATCCAGCAATGTCAATTATATTATCCTAACTTTAATCTGAGGTATTATTTAATACTAAATGTTAAAATTTAGTTTTTTCACCCAACATCTCTTGAAGGGAGGATTGGTGGGGGGTGGGGGGGAGTGTTGGGACTGACCGCACGGTTGGAAGAGGGGGAAAGGCAAGGTGGGGTACTTTGATTGACAGATAGTGTTGTGAAGAATATTTTTTTTTTTTTATTAACTGAAGATATTTGTTTTAGCTCATAAAATTCATACAAATTACCCGGCCAGAATATATTTTACATTGCTGGAATTCTTGAAATTTGGTGATCATTTTGAATACAAACATCATAGATTTTGCATTAGACATACAAATTTTAGATATAAAGTTTACTCTGAGTAAATATGTTATTTTTTGTGCAAAATATATGACATTTGTATTCAAAATATTCCTGGTCTTACAAGGAATCCAGCAATGTCAATTGTATTATCCTAACCTTAGTTTGAGGTATTATTTATTCAAATTTAGTGGTTTTCCCCAAAAAATTTCTCAGAGAGGGAAGAGCCAGCAGTGTTGTGTGAGAAGAGGGGGAGGGAGTTGAGTCCATTATTTGAATGGACATTAACTTGGCGACTGTATTTCTCTATTTCTCTTAAGTATTAATTGTGTGCATGTACCATCATAAAATTAAGATGTTATTTTTACTAGAACATAGGTATTGTGTCGGAAAAAGTGGAGTTTGGGGGTCAGCCGGCCTCTATTTCATTTAATCCCATATGTTATGTTGTTCACTTTACGCGCTTCTCGCTTTACGCGGGCCTCCGTGGGTTCAATTGACCGCTTAAAGTGAGGGTTCACTGTACATATATATATATATATATATATCTATATATATATACATATCTATATATATATACATAATCCACGTGGCACTTAGTATTTCAGCTATTACAACAAAAATTAGCGGCACCCTCTCTGTGCGTATTTACAGCTGATTCGCCGGGCAAGAAGATGACGATGGCAGTGCGGGAGGCAGTTTTGAGAATTGCAATTAAATGCCAGGTAGCGACGTGTCCTCCTAATATCACGAATTTTTAAGTAATTTTTAGATGTTTTAATTGCCTGTATGTTGGCCTGGCTAGTTAATGCTAGGCATTTACATACCTAGGTATAAGCTAGGTGTCGCATTATGGATAGAACAAAAACAGGGATAACAACATAAGCACAATGATATTGGCCAGCACACACTGAACACATGTTCACGAAAACAGAAGCGAAGCACTTTACAATCACAAAAACACAGAAAATATCACTTCACAGTCACCATAACACAGTTCAATCTTAATGTTAGTGCTGTCCTCTCACTGTATATGAAAAAAACAAAACACTGATGATAAGTACGATAAGTACAATATACGATGCTGACCAATAATCGTGGAGCCATGCGATGGTGGGTTTATGATCGACAAGAATCAAACACAGGGCTTCAGTGCGCAGGTTGGCTGTGTGGCGGCGAGTGGGTAGGTTTACAAGTGAAGGTAGAAATGCGTCATGCCTAGGGTGAAGATTTGTTTCCTTATAAACTGTTAATGACGTAACTTTGAAAAATATAATTTGCATTGCTGGAATCCTTGCAAGACAGCAATTAATTTGAGTATAGTGGTCCCTCGGTTAACGAACACAATTCGTTCCAGAAGGTCGTTCGTTAACGCAAACCATTGTTTCAATGGGATATTGGTTAATTGGCTCCAGCTCACCGAAAATTACATACAAAGTAAAAAAAAAAATGCAGTAAAGTACACTTACTTTGAGGTGTGTATGTAGAAGGCTCCTGGTTGATGATGATGATGATGGAAATTAGAAGTCGGGGTGGAGGAGAAGGGGGAAGAGAAGGAAGTGGGGGTGGAAAAGAAATCACCCCATGTTTGATTCCGTCATTTCACCCATAAAATTTTAAGTTCACTAGGTGTAATTCATGATTATTTTCTTTAAATCAACACTGCACTGCACTATATATTGTCAATATGTTAAATAAATTTCAGAACGACCAATAATTGTACTCTAAAAATGTAAAAATACTCTTGTGTTCAAGAGACCCACAAGCAAGATGTTTCCTCCACTGAACAGAGAGACAAACTGAGGCCTTGGTGGGTGAGTGAAGTGGCTGATGGGCGCACCAAAAACTAGTTCCCTGTATTGCAATTATGTTAAATAGGTGTTAAAATGACTAAACATTTTAATATAAAACTTAGGAAATTATTGAATAGTACAACCTTCTTGATATTTTCTCCAATTTTAACGAATGTAAGCCCTAGAACCGATTTCTCTATTGGTGGACTAATCTTCCAGCTGGTGAGCAGGCCAAAGCATGTCAAAATATTTTCGTAAGAATTTTGTTAACCGAATTTTTGTTTGTTTACCGAAATGAAGATTCTTATGGAAGGTAATTCATTAACCGAAATTTTGTTAACCGAGGCGTTCGTTAACCGAGGGACCACTGTATGTATATATACAACCCAATGTTTGCACTAGAGATAAAAATAATTTCCAACCAATGGATATTGATGGCTATTCGATGGATATCTTTAAAGCGAAGTATTTTGATCGTTTATATTATATATACAGTAGTTCCCCGCTTAACGCGGTCAATAAAACCCACAGGGTACCGTGTTAAGTGAAAACCGCGCTAAGTGAACAACAGAACATATGGGATTAATTCCAATAGAAACCGGCCCGACCCCCAAACTCCACTTTTTGACGACACATAACTATGTTGTAGTAAAAATTTTATCTTAACTTTATGATGGTATGAAAAAACAAGTAATATAGAAGAGGTTAGGTTAGGAAAAATAAAGGTTAAGTTAGGAAAACTAAAAGTTATGTTGAACACTTACGTTAGTAGAAGAGATAGGGCGGCGTACAGGGATGGAGGCTGGTTCCGAGGCAGAGGGCAGGCTACTGGCCCTCAGGTGAGTCACCATCACTGTCACCCACACTTGTTATGGCCTCCCTGACAAATCCATCAAAGTCATCTTCACTGTCTCTACCTCTGTCACTATCACTGGCTTGGGCTGGCTGTGGTGGGTTGCGGGCGAAGAGCTCGGTTATGCTTTTTTGACAGCTGGTGTTTATGTTGTCTTGATACACCGTGATGTACGGCTCCATAGCCTGCACTAGCCGGGTATGGAAGACTTCATAGCGGTCATCGTCATTGTCGCGGGAAAGGAAGGACTTCATTTTCTCTGCACACTCCATGGCACCCTTAATATCACTATGACTTAAACTGTGTTCTTCGGAGAATGACGCACCTTCTTCCTCCTCTTCACTGACGTGACCTTCTTCCAACATCTCGTCGGCAGTCACTTCAGGATCTCTGATCACCTTCAGGATGTCTTCGTTGGTGGTCTCGGAGAAGCCTTCAGCTGTAATATTGAGCGCAGCTTCTCTGGCAAGGTCCACTGCTACTGCAACAGTCTGAACCTCACCAGTCACAGGTTCACTCCTCCTCTCACCTGGTATGCCATGCAACACATGTCTCCATGCGTGACGAATCGTAGCAATAGGCAGCTGATCCCATGCCTCCACCAAGAAGTCTACAGCTTGTTTGACGTTAAACTTCTTCCAAAATTGTTTGACGAGAACTTCTTGAGTTGCCACCTCTTTTTCCTTGTCCTCGTCGCTTTTACCCTCACTGTCGGTGTCACCCAGCATACGCAACTCATCCTTGGTGTTGGTAGAGTCGTTCAGGAGCTTGAACTTCTTTGCAGAGTACGCAGCTTTCACATTGCAGATCATCTCCTGGTCCATGGGCTGGATTAATGACGTAGTGTTGGGAGGAAGGAAGACCACTTTTACGTTGGGGTGACGATCCATAAGTAGGGGCGAGTGTCCAGGTGCGTTGTCAAGGAGCAACAAAATGTTGAATGGAACATTCTGTTGCTCGCATAATTTCTGCACGTCAGGAACAAAACACTCGTCAAACCAGAAGAGGGACAGAGAAGAGGACATCCACGCCTTATGTGCGGTTAGCCAGTGGACATTAAGCTTGTTCATGTCCATATTCTTGTAGGCGTGCGGCTTGCGGGCTGTGTGAATCACCGATAACTTTGGTTTACAGGTACCGGTGGCATTGGTGGTAAACAGGATGGTGATGCGTTCCTTCTGCATCTTCCGGCCCCGAATCATGCTGGCATTCTTTACAACGAAGGTCTTGGACGGTAGCTTTTTCCAGAAAAGACCAGATTCGTCGGTGTACTGTCCTTCCTCCATAATCTCACGTTAGAACGGAGGAAAATCTCCAGCCGCCACACGGTCAGCACTCGCTTCCTCACCACCAATGTTGATGTTGGTGATCTTGTTCCTCTTCTTAAACCTATGCAGCCAACCAGAGGAAGCCTTGAAGGGTTTGGGCTCTGCAATTCCCAGCTTACGTGACACTGCTGCGTATAGCTCACGTGCGTACTCCTGCACTGAGCTCGTGTCCACCACCATGTTGCGTCACGCCTGACGAATCAAATAACTCACCAGCAAATTTTCCACTTTTGCCAGCACCCTGTTCTTGCAATACCTGATCATTAAAGCACCTGCAGACTTTGTGATTTTCATGTGCTCTTTGATCTTGGCTGCATCCTTCTTGATAGTGCGAATCGTAGATTCGTTGACGCCATGCTGGCGCGCGAGATCAACTTGCCGTGTTCCTTTCTCCAAATCTTGAATGATCTGGTACTTCACTTCGTAGCTTAGACCACGGCGTGTCTTCTTGGGCTTAGGGTGGCTGGGTCCAGGTAAGGAAAGGTCTCTCTCTGGTGGTGGTTCGGCGGAAGCCATTTCACAGAACAATGGGTTCACGTATACACGGAGCGGCCTGGAGGGATGAAACTGCCGCTGCTAGGTCAAGCGTCGTCTTTCCTCCCTCCCTCCCTCCCTCCCCCCCGGGTGGACACGTCATAATACTTTAAGCCAGTTACAGCTAGCAGCAGAGGGGGGGCAGGGATGCATGGCCAATCACAGTCTGATACGGCATATGACATCAGTGATAACGCAACAGAGACATGCACTGCGCAACCTTACAGCGCGGCTTGCCCAAGCGGGGGGAGGCGGGAGCAGGCGGGTGGGGCGAATCTAAAAATAGCGTCTCGAGCCGGACACTCGCCGCATATACGTGGAAAAAACCCGCGTTAAGTGAAAGTTCGGCTCTGGTGAGGCACCGCGTATACGGTAAAACGCGCTAAGCGAAACCGCGTTAAGCGGGGTATTACTGTATATATATATATGTACTGTATATATTTTTTTTTCGGGGTGATCACCTCGGGCAAGACGTGTGTTATGAGCCCACAGCCTTACCGGTGGTACACAGGATGCCAAATCCACCGAACATTGCCCGTTAAAGTACCTGTAAAAGAGAGAGAGTGAAGCAACATTGCAGCAACGAGAAAAGGAAGAGAGATTATCAACTAAAGGAGGAGAGTTAATAAGATGAAATGCCTTTGATTCCACCCTATCTAACAGTTGGACAGATGAAGAGCCACCCCAGATATGAGAGCAGTACTCCAAGTTAGGACGAATGAATCCCTTATATACTTGAAGCAACCTTAATGTTTGGATGAACATCATCTAAAACTTCATGGTGGCCAGGTGCCTTGTCAAGAACCAATAGAATTTTAAAAGGTTTTGACATTGATATACAATATTGCTCCACCTCAGGCACAAAATGACTAAGGTAACAATCTTCAAAAAGGGCCAATGTCATCCAAGCCTTCTTATTAGATTTCCAGATAACTGGAAGTGCTGCCTGGAAAACACCCTTCAAAGCTCTAGGATTTTCTGACTGGTAGACAAGCAAAGGTTTTAGTTTGTAGTCCCCAGCAGCTCTATGCCCTGGTGCTGTTTTTTTTATGTTTTGAAAGATACGTGCATTCGGGCATCCCTTTCCAAAATAAACCAATCTCATCAATATTAAAAACTTGTTCAGCACAATAACCCCTTTCTTCAATTATTTTAGCTAAAGCATCAGGAAATTCACTTGCTGCAACTTCATTTGGATTAGCTGCTTTGCCTTGTACAGTCACCCAAAAAAGTCCTGTCGCGAACCATGAACCCCGAGATTCAGACTCTTGAATCTGAAGCATTTATGGACGGAATAATGTATCAGTGTCTACTGCTTCTGGTTCACGAGTCTGAATCTCGGGGTTCGTGGTTCGCGACAGGACTTTTTTGGGTGACTACTTTAATGTTACAGTATGTAAGTTTGCACTTGCCTTGAACCGGTTAAACCAACCCTTACCAGCAACAAAATCTTCTCCAACACTTTCATCACCATGTTTATCACAGTTGAGTTCATTGGTGTACATCCTTTAACATGTTCAAGAATTTTCTCTTTTACATTTCAAAATTGCCGTGACCGTTGAATGACTGAAACCCAATGCCTTACCAATCACTAAGGGTGTTTCACCTTTCTCAGAACATTTAATTACACCAACTTTCACTTCCATTGTAATTGTTTTCCTTTTCTTGGATGCACTACTATCCCTTACATCAGGTTTGCATTTGGGAGCCATGATGAGGGCCAAAAAAGAGGTAATAAGCAAAAAACAACAGTTTGCACTTGATCACACAAGTTAAGGCGATGAGGGTAAAGTGTACTGATGCTCCCACTCCCTCAAGGCACGTAGCTGGGTGCGATGCATCACTCCCCAGTGTCGCTCTGCCTCTCCTCTACGTCACACAAACTAGTTCGCATATGTAAATGCTATGAACGAGTTGTACTTAAGTCAGATTTTAAAAATAATTGACCTTACGGGACCTCGTACTTATTGGTAGATGTTCATAAATCAGAGGTGGGTTATAGGAGGGTGGTGGAAAACCAAGAATTAGGTGGGAGGATGCACCATAAGTATAGGGATAGACCTCCAGGGGGTAACTGTGTGTGGATGACAGCATGGCATTAAGTTAGGTTTGGGACAAGGTAAAGCCACCAAGGTTAAGCCAACCTGTGGATGGGTTGTTCTATAGCAGAAATCATCGTTTACATTAGTAATAATGAAGGGGTGACAACACATAAAGAAAGCGTATGTTGCACATTTCCTACCACCTTGCATTAAGAGTAAAAAAAAAGTGTGTGTGTGGGAGACTCAGATGATGCTTCCAATCAGGGGTAAAGGAAACACACTGGTGTCAAGTTCGTAAGTTCTATTTCTGGGACAAACACACAAAAGGAGTTAGGACAGGGTAAACGAGTCCTGTCGTGGAATCTCTCTCTGGTTATCTCTATCTAGCATGCGCGTACAGCGCGCATGTGCTCAAAAGTCTGGAACTACCACTTGTGACAAAAGATGGTATGATTATAACATTAATCCAGAGACCTGATCACTAATGGTAAATAGTACCGTTACATATTACAGCATATTCGCTCTATATCTACACCTCCCTCCCCCTCACGCTCTGAGTGCATCTCGAGCGGACTTCTTTTCCCTCAAGGAGCCTTTTGAGAGCGACTGGGAAAACTGGGGGTTCACTCTGGATGGGACTTACTTTTCCTCGTCCAAGCAGGGTTCACACGGGATGTGGGGGAGGGGTTCACTCACTAGGGACGTACGAACGAAGGAAGCGGCGGATTCCGCACCATACCCGACCACTAGGGAGACGGACCTCGAATCCCTGGTCTTGCGCAGCCCATTACAACCCCGACCTTGTCTCAGCGGTGAACGTCGGGTTCTTGAACCCGAACTGTTTGCCGATACTCAACCTGGGAAGGGGTCTGGCGTGCTGATCGTACTGTGCCTTTACCTGGTCAGCACGGGCGGCTGCACGACGATCGCAGTCCTCGGTCTTGGCCTGCCCTCCCTCGAGAAGGACTCAGGATGGCAGGGACACATTACCGTAGTGGGTGGCCGTATAAAATCTGTGCTGGGGGAGCGAACCTGTGAGTTTGGGGTATTCCGCAATTCCAATACACCCCGGTCAACTTCTCAACAGTCAAATGTTTTGCCTGAGGGGTGCCGTCTTGGGCTGAGATCTTGACGGCTTTACGGCGCCTCGGCATGTCCATTGGACCTGGGGATAATGTGGCGAGGACCACCACAGATGAACTCCCATCGGCCATGAAGTCCCCGGAAGTCGTTGCTGGTGAACTGGGGCCCGCCGTCAGTCTCAGGCGAGAGGGCACCAACTCCCGAGAAGTAGGCGGCAGAACATCACGTACTGTATGAGAGGCAGTAAGTGTTGCCTCCGCAGGGACACGACAACAGGCCACCCTGAGCAGCGCGGTCGGCGGATGGCGAGACAAGAACTTGTCCCCGCCACAACGAAGAAAGTCCGCAGAGACCGGGACTCAAAGGGCCTGGTGGTTGTTGTTTGTTCATGAGGGGTTCCTGCTGCTGACTGCTGAGTGGAGCATCATTGAGGTTCTCCTTGGAACCCAGCACATCCTTGGATTGCAGTAGGACGAAACTCCCTGGCTGGCAGAAGGGTGACGTATTGGGTGGGGAGGGGCAGCTCCTTGCACCTGTTGACATTTCATTTCCAGAATTGGTTGGGACGTCTGGAGTATTCATGGCCAACTCTTTGACAGTGCCATCAGCAGTAGTGGATCTGAAACACCTTTGTGGACCTGAATCCTGGCAGAACATGATGCTTACCTAGGGTGGGGTAGCCCTGAAATGTACCCCAGAGCAGGTGCAGATTGTGGAACCATCTGCAGTGAGCGTTGTAGAGTGACGGTGGTTGCAATCTGCTCCCTAGGGATCCCCAGAGTGTCGAGGTGTCTTGTGCCGGTGACTGTGCTTCCCGCACCTGTTTCAGGAAGCATCTGTATACTGGGAGTAATGTCCCGCCGTATGACAGTGGAACACATATGGGCTGAGGTTCTTGCTGACAGGAGAATTAGGATCGCACGCGACAACAGATCTTGTTTTCTTCGCTCGCCTTATACTTCAAGTAGTATCCTTTTTCTGTCCGTGACTGACAGCATTTTGTCAAATGGCCAATGTGCAGCTACAGGAGCGGCACCTGACGTTGTTGCAGGGCACTTCAGTGTCCCAGCCCAATGGCCACGACGTGCCCACACAGTTTTTTTATTGCGGTGCTGTCAGCGGCGGGTGGCCATTCAGAACCATGCCGACGAGCACAATACTGGCAGGGGTGGCCTGGCGTCGAAGTCTGAAGTGATGCTGAAGAGTGATGCGAAGCTGAAGTCGGATGTGAAGCTGAAGTCGGATGTGAGGCTGAAGTCCCGTCACGTCCTTTGTTCTTCTTATATGCGGAGATGGCACACAGCTGGTTAGATGGAGCACGAATAGCAGAAGTCGCACTTCTGGTGGCTTCGTAAGAGCGGCAGGTGGTGACAACATCCTGTAGAGAGGAGGCAGTGTTGAGGGAGATAAGCTTCTGAATAAGCTCTTCGTCCCGCACACCCATGAGGATAATCATCTTCAGCTGTGTTTCCTCACAAGTCGACGAGTTCCCCGGACAAACGTCTACCTCCTCAGCGATGCGTCTGAGTTGTATGTAAAAATCTGCAAATGACTCACCCTCCAGCTGCTTACAACTGAGAAGCTCTCTCCTACGCAGAGCTTCGTTGCGGAGACCCTTGATACGCGTCTGTAAAGCATCCAAGACGTCCTTCACAGTCTTGTCTGTGTTGTGGGGGATTTGCAGGGTGTGCTCCAGGATACGTTGCGTCTCTAGGGTGAGACACATCCTCATCTGGATCAGCTGTTTCTCCCTAGGCAACCTCGATAAGTCGACCATCATCGAATAATCGTCCCATCTCCGACGCCATTCACGGAATACCTGGAACGAGGCATCAGCTTGGAGTGGCGGTGGACTCTGAGCGAGTGCTTTCTGTGGGGGGGCAAAGAAGTTGGAGAGGACCCTTCGGGCGCGCCTGTGGACGAAGGGGCAGGTGTGGCAGCTGCTCGAAGGTTCACAGGTGTCAACAACTCGATCATGGCACTGAATCTGTCATTTTCTTGTTGACGCCTGTGATCCTGTTCCTGTTGCCTCCTGATGTCTTCTTGTCGTCGGTTTTCTTCCAAAAACTGAATTAAACGAAGGAAGTCTCCGCCTGTGGCAGGTTTCGGACGTGTTTAGTGGGGGCTAAGGGTGGGTGGGGCCGCTTGATCCACTTTCCGCTCCACTTGGAGTCCACTTACTGCACCGACATCAGTCTGATGTTGGGCTTGTTGGGTATCTGGAGAAAACCCAATAAATTCCTGATCTTCCATAAGGCCTGGTTTATTTCTCTCACAATTACTGTAATTAATAAGTGAGCAGAAAAGCAATTGTCTTTAAATGGAAGATATCTGCGAGCGTCTGTGAGTGAGTGAGTGAGTGTGTGTGTGTGCGTTCGTTCGTTCGTGCGTGCGTGTACTCGGAGCAAGCTGGCCAGAGAGCGGGTGGCTGGCGGTATAGCAACTCCTCTCGCTCCCTCACGCCAGTTCCAGCCGAGTCATGAGCGGGGAAGGATGTCAAAACTTGAGCTCTCTCCTAGGTCTTAAATGGGCTTCCCTCTTTTGTATAAAGTGCAGGAACACGGGGAAACACTTTAAAGACACTAAAGGGCACACACAACACTGAAAAAGCACTTCACAACACTGCACTGTAAATCCAGGAATATCTTGAGAGGTACGCGCCGATATTCACTGGGCAGGAGGAGTTGACAAGATGGCGGCTCCCAGAGAGATTCTGCGTCCACTCCAATTCTGAATAATGTGATGTCCCAGCTAATCACTGTGCCATGTGGGAGACTCAGATGATGCTTCCAATCAGGGGTAAAGGAAACACACTGGTGTCAAGTTCGTAAGTTCTATTTCTGGGACAAACACACAAAAGGAGTTAGGACAGGATAAACAGCGTCCTGTCGTGGAATCTCTCTCTGGGTATCTCTATCTGCGCATGCGCGTACAGCGCGCATGTGCTCAAAGTCTGAACTACACTCAGTGACAAAAGAGGGTATGATTATAACATATAATACAGAGACCTGAATCAATAATGGTAAATAGTACAGTTACATATTACAGCATATTCGTCTCATATATCTACAGTGTGTGTGTGTGTTTTTTTTTTGGGGGGGGGGGGGGGGGAGATTCTGGGTGGTGTTGAGTGCACCCACATGTTATCAATACCTAGCCTGCCTAAGTCACTGTCCTTCTTGACCAATACCCTACCATCCTTTATCACCATTTTAAAGAATTTTTTAGGAAGTCTTTATTTTCCTTTTTAATAAATACATCTTGTTTTATTTTTATTTTTTACTTGATATTTAAGGAGATTGTGCTGTGTGTAAAAGAGGTCACATGTTTAGTTGTCTTTTATTTGTCAATTCGTTTTCTTTGTACACAATGTGTCCAGTTCCTTCCTTTTAGCTTCTTCTTAACAATAACCTAACTTAATTTGACCCGGACGAATTTAATTTAACATAACCCAATTATATTAAATCTAATTTAACTAAACCCAAATTGACCTAACCAATCTAAATTAGAACCAGTTACACGAGTTTCTCAAAGGGATAAAAAATGGTCAGATTTTTGTATTCAGTGTTATTGGCCTTTGTATAGAATCCTTTATGTCTCAGAGTGCCTCACATTCTTCATGTTATACAGTACACAGAGTGCCTCACATCCATCATGTTATACACAGAGTGCCTCACATCCATCACGTTATACAGCACACAGAGTGCCTCACATCCATTATGTTATACACAGAGTGCCTCACATTCTTCATGTTATACACAGAGTGCCTCACATCCATCACGTTATACAGCACACAGAGTGCCTCACATCCATTATGTTTTACACAGAGTGCCTCACATCCCTCATGTTATACAGTACACAGAGTGCCTCACATCCATTATGTTATACACAGAGTGCCTCACATCCATCACGTTATACAGTACACAGAGTGCCTCACATCCATCATGTTATACACAGAGTGCCTCACATCCCTGATGTTATACAGTACACAGAGTGCCTCACATCCATTATGTTATACACAGAGTGCCTCACATCCATCACGTTATACAGTACACAGAGTGCCTCACATCTATTATGTTATACACAGAGTGCGTCACATCCATTATGTTATACACAGAGTGCCTCACATCGATCATGTTATACACAGAGTGCCTCACATCCATCATGTTATACACAGAGTGCCTCACATCCCTGATGTCATACAGTACACAGAGTGCCTCACATCCATTATGTTATACACAGAGTGCCTCACATCCATCACGTTATACAGTACACAGAGTGCCTCACACGCATAATATTATACACAGAGTGCCTCACACGCATAATATTATACACAGAGAGCCTCACACGCATAATATTATACACAGAGTGCCTCACACGCATAATATTATACACAGAGTGCCTCACATCCATCATGTTATACACAGAGTGCCTCACATCCATCATGTTATACACAGAGTGCCTCACACCCATAATATTATACACAGAGTGCCTCACATCCAACATGTTATACACAGAGTGCCTCACATCCGTCATGTTATACACAGAGTGCCTCACATCCATCACATTATACACAGAGTGCCTCACATCCATCATGTTATACACAGAGTGCCTCACATCCATCATGTTATACACAGAGTGCCTCACATCCATCACGTTATACACAGAGTGCCTCACATCCATCACGTTATACACAGAGTGCCTCACATCCATCACGTTATACACAGAGTGCCTCACATCCATCACGTTATACACAGAGTGCCTCACATCCATCACGTTATACACAGAGTGCCTCACATCCATCACGTTATACACAGGGTGCCTCACATCCATCACGTTATACACAGAGTGCCTCACATCCATCACGTTATACACAGAGTGCCTCACATCCATCACGTTATACACAGAGTGCCTCACATCACTCACGTTATACACAGAGTGCCTCACATCCATCATGTTATACACAGAGTGCCTCACATCCATCATGTTATACACAGAGTGCCTCACATCCATCATGTTATACACAGAGTGCCTCACATCCATCATGTTATACACAGAGTGCCTCACATCCATCATGTTATACACAGAGTGCCTCACATCCATCATGTTATACACAGAGTGCCTCACATCCATCATGTTATACACAGAGTGCCTCACATCCATCATGTTATACACAGAGTGCCTCACATCCCTGATGTTATACACAGAGTGCCTCACATTCATCATGTTATACACAGAGTGCCTCACATTCTTCATGTTATACACAGAGAGCCTCACATCCATCATGTTATACACAGAGAGCCTCACATCCATCATGTTATACACAGAGTGCCTCACATCCATCATGTTATACACAGAGTGCCTCACATCCATCATGTTATACACAGAGTGCCTCACATCCATCATGTTATACAGAGTGCCTCACATCCCTTATGTTATACACAGAGTGCCTCACATCCCTTATGTTATACACAGAGTGCCTCACATCCATCATGTTATACACAGAGTGCCTCACATCCTTCATGTTATACACAGAGTGCCTCACATCCATCATCTCTCATTAGAGTGCCTGATTTTTTTCCTCGGTCTGATACATAATTGCTCAATCCTTTTTTGTCTTGTAGTGAATGTTTCACTTCCCTTATTGTACATGTATGTCTTACATTGTGAGTCCCTTACCTTATGTTTCATAGTGAATGTCTCACTTCCTTCATGTGTCACATGGAGTGTCTCACTTCCTCCATGTGTCACATAGAGAGTGTCTCACTTCCTCCCTGTGTCACATGGAGTGTGTCTCACTTCCTCCTTGTGTCACATGGAGAGTGTCTCACTTCCTCCCTGTGTCACATGGAGTGCGGTTCACTTCCTCCCTGTGTCACATAGAGAGTGTCTCACTTCCTCCCTGTGTCACATGGAGTGCGGTTCACTTCCTCCCTGTGTCACATAGAGAGTGTCTCACTTCCTCCCTGTGTCACATAGAGAGTGTCTCACTTCCTCCATGTGTCACATAGAGAGTGTCTCACTTCCTCCCTGTGTCACATAGAGAGTGTCTCACTTCCTCCCTGTGTCACATAGAGAGTGTCTCACTTCCTCCCTGTGTCACATAGAGAGTGTCTCACTTCCTCCCTGTGTCACATAGAGAGTGTCTCACTTCCTTCATGTGTCACATGGAGAGTGTCTCACTTCCTTCATGTGTCACATGGAGAGTGTCTCACTTCCTCCCTGTGTCACATGGAGAGTGTCTCACTTCCTCCCTGTGTCACATGGAGAGTGTCTCACTTCCTCCCTGTGTCACATGGAGAGTGTCTCACTTCCTCCCTGTGTCACATGGAGAGTGTCTCACTTCCTCCATGTGTCACATAGAGAGTGTCTCACTTCCTCCATGTGTCACATGGAGAGTGTCTCACTTCCTCCATGTGTCACAGGGAGAGTGTCTCACTTCCTTCATGTGTCACATGGAGAGTGTCTCACTTCCTTCATGTGTCACATGGAGAGTGTCTCACTTCCTCCCTGTGTCACATGGAGAGTGTCTCACTTCCTCCCTGTGTCACATGGAGAGTGTTTCACTTCCTCCCTGTGTCACATGGAGAGTGTTTCACTTCCTCCCTGTGTCACATGGAGAGTGTCTCACTTCCTCCCTGTGTCACATGGAGAGTGTCTCACTTCCTCCCTGTGTCACATGGAGAGTGTCTCACTTCCTCCCTGTGTCACATGGAGAGTGTCTCACTTCCTCCATGTGTCACATGGAGAGTGTCTCACTTCCTCCCTGTGTCACATGGAGAGTGTCTCACTTCCTCCCTGTGTCACATGGAGAGTGTCTCACTTCCTCCCTGTGTCACATGGAGAGTGTCTCACTTCCTCCCTGTGTCACATGGAGAGTGTCTCACTTCCTCCATGTGTCACATGGAGAGTGTCTCACTTCCTCCCTGTGTCACATGGAGAGTGTTTCACTTCCTCCCTGTGTCACATGGAGAGTGTCTCACTTCCTCCCTGTGTCACATGGAGAGTGTCTCACTTCCTCCCTGTGTCACATGGAGAGTGTCTCACTTCCTCCCTGTGTCACATGGAGAGTGTCTCACTTCTTCCCTGTGTCACATGGAGAGTGTCTCACTTCCTCCCTGTGTCACATGGAGAGTGTCTCACTTCCTCCCTGTGTCACATAGAGAGTGTCACACTTCCTCCCTGTGTCATATGGAGAGTGTCTCACTTCCTCCCTGTGTCACATGGAGAGTGTCTCACTTCCTCCCTGTGTCACATGGAGAGTGTCTCACTTCCTCCCTGTGTCACATGGAGAGTGTCTCACTTCCTCCATGTGTCACATGGAGAGCGTCTCATATCATCCATGTGTAGCATGGAATGTGTCTCACTTCCTCCCTGTGTCACATGGAGAATGTCTCACTTCCTCCCTGTGTCACATGGAGAGTGTCTCACTTCCTCCCTGTGTCACATGGAGAGTGTCTCACTTCCTCCCTGTGTCACATGGAGAGTGTCTCACTTCCTCCATGTGTCAAATGGAGAGTGTCTCACTTCCTCCATGTGTCAAATGGAGAGTGTCTCACTTCCTCCCTGTGTCACATGGAGAGTGTCTCACTTCCTTCATGTGTCACAGGGAGAGTGTCTCACTTCCTCCCTGTGTCACATGGAGAGTGTCTCACTTCCTCCATGTGTCACAGGGAGAGTGTCTCACTTCCTTCATGTGTCACATGGAGAGTGTCTCACTTCCTCCCTGTGTCACATGGAGAGTGTCTCACTTCCTCCCTGTGTCACATGGAGAGTGTTTCACTTCCTCCCTGTGTCACATGGAGAGTGTCTCACTTCCTCCATGTGTCACATGGAGAGTGTCTCACTTCCTTCATGTGTCACATGGAGAGTGTCTCACTTCCTCCCATTGTCACATGGAGAGTGTCTCACTTCCTCCCTGTGTCACATGGAGAGTGTCTCACTTCCTCCCTGTGTCACATGGAGTGTCTCACTTCCTCCCATTGTTACATGGAGAGTGTCTCACTTCCTCCCATTGTTTCATGGAGAGTGTCTCACTTCCTCCCATTGTTTCATGGAGAGTGTCTCACTTCCTCCCATTGTTTCATGGAGAGTGTCTCACTTCCTCCCATTCTTACATGGAGAGTGTCTCACTTCCTCCCATTCTTACATGGAGAGTGTCTCACTTCCTCCCATTGTTACATGGAGAGTGTCTCACTTCCTTCCATTGTTACATGGAGAGTGTCTCACTTCCTTCCATTGTTTCATGGAGAGTGTCTCACTTCCTCCCATTGTTTCATGGAGAGTGTCTCACTTCCTCCCATTGTTTCATGGAGAGTGTCTCACTTCCTCCCATTGTTTCATGGAGAGTGTCTCACTTCCTCCCATTGTTTCATGGAGAGTGTCTCACTTCCTCCCATTGTTTCATGGAGAGTGTCTCACTTCCTCCCATTGTTTCATGGAGAGTGTCTCACTTCCTCCCATTGTTTCATGGAGAGTGTCTCACTTCCTCCCATTGTTTCATGGAGAGTGTCTCACTTCCTCCCATTGTTTCATGGAGAGTGTCTCACTTCCTCCCATTGTTTCATGGAGAGTGTCTCACTTCCTCCCATTGTTTCATGGAGAGTGTCTCACTTCCTCCCATTGTTTCATGGAGAGTGTCTCACTTCCTCCCATTGTTTCATGGAGAGTGTCTCACTTCCTCCCATTGTTTCATGGAGAGTGTCTCACTTCCTCCCATTGTTTCATGGAGAGTGTCTCACTTCCTCCCATTGTTTCATGGAGAGTGTCTCACTTCCTCCCATTGTTTCATGGAGAGTGTCTCACTTCCTTCATGTGTCACATGGAGAGTGTCTCACTTCCTCCCATTGTTTCATGGAGAGTGTCTCACTTCCTTCCATTGTTACATGGAGAGTGTCTCACTTCCTTCCATTATTTCATGGAGAGTGTCTCACTTCCTTCATGTATCACATAGAGAGTCTCTCACTTCCTTCATGTGTCACATGGTGAGTGTCTCACTTCCTCCCATTGTTTCATGGAGAGTGTCTCACTTCCTCCCATTGTTTCATGGAGAGTGTCTCACTTCCTCCCATTGTTTCATGGAGAGTGTCTCACTTCCTCCCATTGTTTCATGGAGAGTGTCTCACTTCCTTCATATATCACATAGAGAGTGTCTCACTTCCTCCCATTGTTTCATGGAGAGTGTCTCACTTCCTCCCATTGTTACATGGAGAGTGTCTCACTTCCTCCCATTGTTTCATGGAGAGTGTCTCACTTCCTCCCATTGTTTCATGGAGAGTGTCTCACTTCCTCCCATTGTTTCATGGAGAGTGTCTCACTTCCTCCCATTGTTTCATGGAGAGTGTCTCACTTCCTCCCATTGTTTCATGGAGAGTGTCTCACTTCCTTCATATATCACATAGAGAGTGTCTCACTTCCTCCCATTGTTTCATGGAGAGTGTCTCACTTCCTTCATATATCACATAGAGAGTGTCTCACTTCCTTCATGTGTCACATGGAGAGTGTCTCACTTCCTCCCATTGTTTCATGGAGAGTGTCTCACTTCCTCCCATTGTTTCATGGAGAGTGTCTCACTTCCTCCCATTGTTTCATGGAGAGTGTCTCACTTCCTCCCATTGTTACATGGAGAGTGTCTCACTTCCTCCCATTGTTTCATGGAGAGTGTCTCACTTCCTCCCATTGTTTCATGGAGAGTGTCTCACTTCCTTCATGTATCACATAGAGAGTGTCTCACTTCCTTCATGTGTCACATGGAGAGTGTCTCACTTCCTCCCATTGTTTCATGGAGAGTGTCTCACTTCCTCCCATTGTTTCATGGAGAGTGTCTCACTTCCTCCCATTGTTTCATGGAGAGTGTCTCACTTCCTCCCATTGTTTCATGGAGAGTGTCTCACTTCCTCCCATTGTTTCATGGAGAGTGTCTCACTTCCTCCCATTGTTACATGGAGAGTGTCTCACTTCCTCCCATTGTTACATGGAGAGTGTCTCACTTCCTCCCATTGTTACATGGAGAGTGTCTCACTTCCTCCCATTGTTACATGGAGAGTGTCTCACTTCCTCCCATTGTCACATGGAGAGTGTCTCACTTCCTCCCATTGTCACATGGAGAGTGTCTCACTTCCTCCCATTGTCACATGGAGAGTGTCTCACTTCCTCCCATTGTCACATGGAGAGTGTCTCACTTCCTCCCATTGTCACATGGAGAGTGTCTCACTTCCTCCCATTGTCACATGGAGAGTGTCTCACTTCCTCCCATTGTCACATGGAGAGTGTCTCACTTCCTCCCATTGTCACATGGAGAGTGTCTCACTTCCTCCCATTGTCACATGGAGAGTGTCTCACTTCCTCCCATTGTCACATGGAGAGTGTCTCACTTCCTCCCATTGTCACATGGAGAGTGTCTCACTTCCTCCCATTGTCACATGGAGAGTGTCTCACTTCCTCCCATTGTCACATGGAGAGTGTCTCACTTCCTCCCATTGTCTCATGGAGAGTGTCTCACTTCCTCCCATTGTCACATGGAGAGTGTCTCACTTCCTCCCATTGTTTCATGGAGAGTGTCTCACTTCCTCCCATTGTTACATGGAGAGTGTCTCACTTCCTCCCATTGTTACATGGAGAGTGTCTCACTTCCTCCCATTGTTACATGGAGAGTGTCTCACTTCCTCCCATTGTTACATGGAGAGTGTCTCACTTCCTCCCATTGTTACATGGAGAGTGTCTCACTTCCTCCCATTGTTACATGGAGAGTGTCTCACTTCCTCCCATTGTTACATGGAGAGTGTCTCACTTCCTCCCATTGTTACATGGAGAGTGTCTCACTTCCTCCCATTGTTACATGGAGAGTGTCTCACTTCCTCCCATTGTTTCATGGAGAGTGTCTCACTTCCTCCCATTGTTTCATGGAGAGTGTCTCACTTCCTCCCATTGTTTCATGGAGAGTGTCTCACTTCCTCCCATTGTTTCATGGAGAGTGTCTCACTTCCTCCCATTGTTTCATGGAGAGTGTCTCACTTCCTCCCATTGTCACATGGAGAGTGTCTCACTTCCTCCCATTGTCACATGGAGAGTGTCTCACTTCCTCCCATTGTCACATGGAGAGTGTCTCACTTCCTCCCATTGTCACATGGAGAGTGTCTCACTTCCTCCCATTGTCACATGGAGAGTGTCTCACTTCCTCCCATTGTCACATGGAGAGTGTCTCACTTCCTCCCATTGTCACATGGAGAGTGTCTCACTTCCTCCCATTGTCACATGGAGAGTGTCTCACTTCCTCCCATTGTCACATGGAGAGTGTCTCACTTCCTCCCATTGTCACATGGAGAGTGTCTCACTTCCTCCCATTGTCACATGGAGAGTGTCTCACTTCCTCCCATTGTCACATGGAGAGTGTCTCACTTCCTCCCATTGTCACATGGAGAGTGTCTCACTTCCTCCCATTGTCACATGGAGAGTGTCTCACTTCCTCCCATTGTCACATGGAGAGTGTCTCACTTCCTCCCATTGTCACATGGAGAGTGTCTCACTTCCTCCCATTGTCACATGGAGAGTGTCTCACTTCCTCCCATTGTCACATGGAGAGTGTCTCACTTCCTCCCATTGTTACATGGAGAGTGTCTCACTTCCTCCCATTGTTACATGGAGAGTGTCTCACTTCCTCCCATTGTTACATGGAGAGTGTCTCACTTCCTCCCATTGTTACATGGAGAGTGTCTCACTTCCTCCCATTGTTTCATGGAGAGTGTCTCACTTCCTCCCATTGTTTCATGGAGAGTGTCTCACTTCCTCCCATTGTTTCATGGAGAGTGTCTCACTTCCTCCCATTGTTACATGGAGAGTGTCTCACTTCCTCCCATTGTTACATGGAGAGTGTCTCACTTCCTCCCATTGTTACATGGAGAGTGTCTCACTTCCTCCCATTGTTTCATGGAGAGTGTCTCACTTCCTCCCATTGTTTCATGGAGAGTGTCTCACTTCCTCCCATTGTTTCATGGAGAGTGTCTCACTTCCTCCCATTGTTACATGGAGAGTGTCTCACTTCCTCCCATTGTTACATGGAGAGTGTCTCACTTCCTCCCATTGTTACATGGAGAGTGTCTCACTTCCTCCCATTGTTACATGGAGAGTGTCTCACTTCCTCCCATTGTTTCATGGAGAGTGTCTCACTTCCTCCCATTGTTTCATGGAGAGTGTCTCACTTCCTCCCATTGTTTCATGGAGAGTGTCTCACTTCCTCCCATTGTTTCATGGAGAGTGTCTCACTTCCTCCCATTGTGTCATGGAGAGTGTCTCACTTCCTCCCATTGTTACATGGAGAGTGTCTCACTTCCTCCCATTGTTACATGGAGAGTGTCTCACTTCCTCCCATTGTTACATGGAGAGTGTCTCACTTCCTCCCATTGTTACATGGAGAGTGTCTCACTTCCTTCATGTATCACATGGAGAGTGTCTCACTTCCTCCCTGTGTCACATGGAGTGTGTCTCATTTCCTCTTTGTGTCACATGGAGAGTGTCTCACTTCCTCCCTGTGTCACATGGAGTGTGGTTCACTTCCTCCCTGTGTCACATGGAGTGTGTCTCACTTCCTCCATGTATCACATGGAGAGTGTCTCACTTCCTCCCTGTGTCACATGGAGTGTGGTTCACTTCCTCCCTGTGTCACATGGAGTGTGTCTCACTTCCTCCCTGGGTCACATGGAGTGTGTCTCACTTCCTCCCTGTGTCACATGGAGTGTCTCACTTCCTCCCTACTATGTCACATGGAGAGTGTCTCACTTCCTCCCTGTGTCACATGGAGAGTGTCTCACTTCCTCCCTGTGTCACATGGAGAGTGTCTCACTTCCTCCCATTGTTACATGGAGAGTGTCTCACTTCCTCCCATTGTTACATGGAGAGTGTCTCACGTCCTCCCTGTGTCACATGGAGAGTGTCTCACTTCATATGTCAAAGGGAGTGTGTGTCACTTCCTCCATGTATCACATGGAGAGTGTCTCACTTCATCTCTGTGTTACATGGAGAGTGTCTCACTTCCTCCATGTGTCACATGGAGAGTGTCTCACTTCCTCCATGTGTCACATGGAGTGTGTCTCACTTCCTCCCTGTGTCACATGGAGTGTGTCTCACTTCCTCCCTGTGTCACATGGAGTGTGTCTCACTTCCTCCCTGTGTCACATGGAGAGTGTCTCACTTCCTCCCTGTGTCACATGGAGAGTGTCTCACTTCCGCCCTGTGTCACATGGAGAGTGTCTCACTTCCGCCCTGTGTCACATGGAGAGTGTCTCACTTTCTCCCTGTGTCACATGGAGTGTGTCTCACTTCCTCCCAGTGTCACATAGAGAGTGTCTCACTTCCTCCGTGTGTCACATGGAGTGTCTCATTTCCTCCCTGTGTCACATGGAGAGTGTTTCACTTCCTCCCAGTGTCACATGGAGTGTCTCATTTCCTTTATGTGTCACATTGAGTGTCTCACTTCCTCCCCGCGTCACCTGGAGAGTGTCTCACTTCCTCCCCTTGTCACATGGAGAGTGTCTCACTTCCTCCCTGTGTCACATGGAGAGTGTCTCACTTCCTCCCTGTGTCACATGGAGTGTGTCTCACTTCCCTCCTGTGTCACATGGAGAGTGTCTCACTTCTTCCATGTGTCACATGGAGAGTGTCTCACTTCCTCCCTGTGTCACATGGAGTGTGTCTCACTTCCCTCCTGTGTCACATGGAGAGTGTCTCACTTTTTCCATGTGTCACCTGGAGAGTGTCTCACTTCCTCCCTGTGTCACATGGAGAGTGTCTCATTTCCTTTATGTGTCACATGGAGTGTCTCACTTCCTCCCTGTGTCACCTGGAGAGTGTCTCACTTCCTCCATGTGTCACATGGAGAGTGTCTCACTTCCTCCATGTGTCACATGGAGAGTGTCTCACTTCCTCCCTGTGTCACCTGGAGTGTCTCACTTCCTCCCTGTGTCACATGGAGAGTGTCTCACTTCACTTCCTATGCTATAAAGAGGGTCAGTTTTTAAATGCCCATTGAAATTGCATTACTGTCACCCTTGCTGAGCACATGTTGCGGTACAATATGCCCCTTCAACTGTACTGTATATTGTTTGTCCTGTTAATTGTTAGTGTTGGATGATCCATCTTTCCCATTCTTACACATAACACCCATTTTGTAATGTCTTGTTTTAATATTTTTACAATTTTATACGTGTCTTTTGAATGTGCAAGACACTCTCAAATATGAAGTTATGTGGACTTGCACGAAACACCAAAAATGGTAAAAACAAGCTATTGTCTGTTTTGAAGAGGCGTTCCGTCCAATATTACCATCAGGTCTCATGGAGAATGTAAATAAAACTTTTTTCAATTTTATTTTTTCATGCCAAGTTAACCAGTACAGTACTGTACTGCATATCCTTTTGTATGTACAGTATCTAACGCATGTCTGTCTTGAGTTTCCTAACGATTTTATTTGTTTTGATTAATGTTTCTCTTACAGGCTCACGTCGACCAAAAAACTCTTCCAAAGGCGGAAGTGAATTACAGATGAACAGCACTGAGGATGCTGTTGCTTCCCCAATTGATGCAACAACTGGTGGAGGTAATGGTGTTTAACATTATACTAAAAAATAGATACAGAGACAAGACAAGGGTAGATATGCATAAGTAAATTATTTAGTCACTGACTGCAGGAAATATGAGCCACACGTGAATGCCTTTTTCCTCATTTAACCAGAGTTTCTTCTTTGTTATTTATTTACTGTTATTGTCTGTTACTTGCAACTACATTTTATTGTGCCACAAGGAAAATATGCACAACATGAGATTAAGTTCTTGAAATTTTATCGATGATTATTTGATTATCTTAAAACTGCTTTAGAATATTTTGAAGCTTTCTATTTATGTTCATAGTATGAGGCATCCTCATAAGTAACACAGTTCTCTCATTCTGATGCCTTCTACCATTATGTTGCAGGGTGGCTACAAGTTATTTATTTTTATATTATAGGTTGTTCAGAAAATTATGAACTGTTTTATTAATGAAAACCTAACTGACTGTGTAGTTATGATAGTGTCAGAAGACAGTTTAAAGTAATTTTAAATTTTAATCGAGTTTTGAAGGTTATGTTTTAATATTGCATTGACCATATCAGTATTCCATATTTTGAACTTGGTCAAAAGTCCTTCCTATGGGCTCAGAAATTTTCATTCGTCCATTTGTTATAGAAATACAGTATCAGTATTGTCGGTACAGTAAACAGACTTTGTCTCATTTGTCCACTAGACATACTCCGAGTCCCAGCCTCACTAGTAACTACAGTATAAGTATATACTAGATATAAGATTGATGGCAATAATGGCATAATTCAGCTGTTAACATTAACAATATTTTGTGTAGGTTCATAATCACCCAAAAAACATTGTATAGATTCCCTTGTTTTGGGGTTTAGTAGTGTTCTAAAAGAACTTCTAGTGGTTTATTTCTGAGATGTTTCAGCTTATAATATCCCAGAAGAAACAGATTGTTGTTTATCTTAATTTTAGGTCAACTTTTTTCAAGTATGGCAGGTGATCAGGTCTGTGGCAAGTTATCTAATCCTGAAACAAACTCATGCCGAGGGTCACAAAGGTTTATCAGGTTAAACACATGAAAATCAAAGCATATCCTGCTTGTGATCTTTGATATCGGGTAAATATTTAAATCCAGCTTTTGATAAATTTTGGATTTAGAAAAGAAAATATATACAGTATATCCAAGTTAATTTTGTTGGCCTTGGCTTAACTTGTTGATGCATTAAGTATATTCCAGTCATTAATTTTAAGACTTGCAGCATATATAGAGGTTGAAGTGAAGATCCAATGTGTTCTCAGACTACTTGTAACTTGTCGTATCTTTCATAAATTCCGTAGCTACTCAGGCACTCAAAATATAGACTTTTTGACCAGTTGGACAAGTCACTTAGCATACGAAAATAAATTTGTTTCAATATTACAACAAGTGCCTCAGTTCTCCATGCAGAAAAATTTCCACCTTCAAATAATAATCTACCTAAACCTGAGGCTTATTGCTAAAAATTTTATTACTTGTAAATGTATCCAGAGTCATAAACCTTTATGAATGGTTGATGTTTGATTATGTCTATTTGGTGGTCTGGGTTCTGGTCATATGGCAGATATGTAATTGAGCAGGCCAAATGTCTTCCACTGTAGTAGCATAATGCTTGCTTAAACTAAATAATCAACTATTAGTCCCTTTACATATCCAATATCTACTTAGCATGCTTAGTATATGGTGGTGAGAGACTTGAACGATATTAGTTCATATTGGAGCTTTAGTTTAAAGAACTTACATTGTACAAGTTCTTTGTATTGTTGTTTTATTATTAAAAATGGTCAAATGAACTTTGTCAAAGCATATAATATGTCGCGCCCCGTCTACCCCGTATAATTTGTGTATCGAGTGTCTCTTCTCCCAACTTCAAAGCGGTGATGATTGTCTCTCTTGGAATGAGAAAGTTGTCTCCCAGGAACATAAAGCTAATGTACATTATTGGTGCCACTGCTGCTCTTGCTGCTGCTGCTGCTGCTGTACACTTGCTTAGGCTTTTGTTTATGACACATTTGTTCTTGAATTTTATCATGTTGTCTTCACTTCCATTTTACTTTTAGCTTCCCTCTATTCTTGTTTTTAACATTTATAAGGTATGGGTTACTCTCACTTTTTTTGACTGATATTGAATTAAGACAAATTTATTATTGCTTCATCACTTCAAACAGGATCAGATATCGGAATACTTTAGTCCCCAAAGTCTGTATTGTTTTCTTGCTTTTTTATGTAAGTTCTTTCATTCGTAAATATTCTGTTATTATTTTAGTACATAGTGTATATAAAAACTATTTAACAACAGTGCCCTTACTTCTACCAATCCTTCAGCAGTTTTACATACATTTGATCTGTATGCATACTCGCTCCATAATGCACCATAATGTTTAAATCACCTGTTGCCTTGTTTGTTGTCAGTGTCCTTCCAAAATTGAATTTGTGTAAATGTACTCGTGTCATTTTTGGTATGGATTATTTTGCAGCACCTTCCAGATACATTCATCTTTATATGTATTTCTGTAGATATAATCGTAGAAATTTTAACTGTATTTCATCCCAAAGTAAATGGATTTGGAATAGTGCAACAAGTAAGCTAGTAAAGGTATACTAAATAAGTTGAAATAGTTACAGAAAATGAGTTAAATTAGGTGCACTAAATGAGTTGAAATAGGAACTCATTCAAGAAAGTATCTTTACGATGTTATATGAGGTAATATGACATAATGGACGAAGGATTTTGACAACCCTACCGGGACAATGGGAGTTGAGGTGTTCATTTTCAAACTCATCAGACCCCTCTGTAAAGATACATTTTGGAGCAAGTGTAGACTAAATAAGTTGAAATACATGCATTAAGTAAGTTGAAATAGGTGCACAAAATAAGTTGAAATGGGTACATTAAATAAGTTGAAATTGGTACACTGAAGACATTGAAGTACTATACTGTAGTTGCACTAAATAGGTTGGAAAAGATGTAAGTCAGATGGAAAATATGTACCATACTAAGTTGGGTTGAACAGATGCTCAGTCCTTGCTCAAACCAAAATCATGGTGCATGTTAGAAACTGCTGGCTGAGTCAACTCCTTGGCCATTAGTGACATACCATCCTGCCAAACCTGCATAATCATAAATGTTGTTGAGTTGAATTTCAGTGAGTTTCATTTGATTTCAGTCATAGAAATAAAAATTATCTTTAAGATAGTGCAAATATTTAGAAATTTTCAGAATTGAGGAAATATCCACATACCTCTCAAGTCACTTTGTTGATATATTGGTATATCCTGTTATATTGAAATTAAATTGGAACCACTTGAATCCATTTAGCTTGTCACAGTTTCACCGAAAATAATCTCTCCTAAGCACCTCCAGTCTGTTTTATGTGTATCATCCTTTACTTTGTCATTTGTTAATTCATTCAGTGACTTACATGTATATGGTTCTCTTGTATTAGTCCTTATTCACTCTGTCTGTATTTTTTTTATCCTGAATAAGTTAGGCTTGTTCATTGGCTGTAGTACGTATTGCAACATAAGGCAATATTACTATAATTTCAATTCGAGAGCAACGAAGTACTGTACTGCACTGTACTCTACCGTACAGTACTCTACTCTACTCTAATCTTGATATGCACTTTTCATTACATTCTCTTATGCATGACACCTCCTACAAATCTGTTTCTTGTTTGTTATTTACATCATTGACAGGAGTCTTTATTATTGTATGCTGTACTTCTTTTTATTTTATTGATATGGTATTTATAGACACAAATACTGCATTGTTATTATACCCAGATAGATACCTCTGGTATTTTTTTTTTTAAACTTTGTTTACGTGCATGTGCAAATCCTTGAATATGACTGCAATATATCCTCATAGAATCTATGCTGCAATGTGTGTATTTTGATAGTTTTGGGGATAGAAGTAGATGTGATTGATCCATTCCGGTGTCAGTTTGTCTTTCAATTTCAAATCATATGCATGGTATTCATTACCATCCCAAGTGTGTGCTGAAAGACTAGATTTGGTGTTTAATAGATGACATGTATGTGGGAGTTGAAAAAGTTTTTTAACTCTCTCATTTTATCCTACAGGTAAGATTTTAACCCATTCACTGCTGCTAATTAATTTTTTGACTTAACTGCCTGTGTGGCACTGCAGTAATTATAAAAATAAAATAAATTATATTAAACATACAGTACTTAGTAGTGAAAATGAATAGTGTTTTCTCTCATGATGGGGAAATGTAGGACTCTGCTGGATCTGTCTGTCCTCTCACCTTTAACATGTGCATTCTTTGATGGTCAAACAACTCTCTCTGTACTATCAGATGCATGGAGATCAGGATTTTTTCCTTCCTCTCATAATTTTCTGGTGAAAGTGTAGTATAGTACTGTAATAGCTTATTACAAATATTTGTTTTCACATGATATAATATCACCATAATTAGTGGGGTCAGGGGATGGTGTGGCTGACATGATGGCAGCCCGAAGTTGTTGTACTCTCCTCTCTCTCATGATCAAACTCAATGACGCCTATGGTTTGAAAATGGCCTACTGTATATATCTTATCGTGACATTACGAAAGTTGCCAATTAGGATTTATGTTGCCAATATTTGCCTACTGCAGGTACCATATATGAACCAGCCAAATATGTACCAGCTGCAGTGAATGGGTTATGAGTAAACACAGCACTAATTTCTTCTTAGTAATTAAATTTCTCTCCTGATGCAAAGATATATTTTCTCTAGAAAGTCATTAAATTTTATTAAGGAAGGTTATATATATATATATATATATATATATATATATATATATATATATATATATATATATATATATATATATATTGCACAAAAGATAACATATCTGAGTAAACAAAATTCTTATATTAGATCTAAAATTTGTATGTCTAATGCAAAATCTATGATGTTTATATTCAAAACGATCATCAAATTGTAAGAATTCCAACAATGTAAATATTCTGGCCGGGTAATTTGTATGAATTTTATGAGCTATAACAAATATCTTAAATAAAAACATATATACTTCACCCAGACACGATCTGCCAATCAAAATACCCCACCTCCGGCTCCCCCCCTCTTCCCACGCTCGCTGGGTCCCTCCTTCCCTCCCTAACCCTCACCCCCACCTTCCCTCCCTACCAGAGAAATGTTTGGGTTAAAACAGTATATTTACATTTTTAGTAATAAATAATACCTCAGACTAAAGTTAGGATAATATAATTGACATTGCTGGATTCCTTGTAAGACCAGGAATATTTTGAATATATTGCACAAAAGACAACATATTTGGTCTGAGTAAACAAAATTCTTATATTAGATCTAAAATTTGTATGTCTAATGCAAAATCTATGATGTTTATATTCAAAATGATTATCATATTGTAAGAATTTCAGCAATGTAAATTATATTCTGGCCGGGTAATTTGTATGAATTTTATGAGCTAACTAAAAAAAAAATTATACTTCACCTGCGTATATGAGTAGATGCACCGCTTAAAGTGGGAATTCCGGTTCTGGCAGGGTACCGCGTAAATGTAGAAACTCGTAAAAAAAAAACGCGTAAAGCGGGGTATTACTGTATATATATATATATGTAAGTAAATTACTGTGGGTGCGCGTGATCTTGGTATATGCTGATAACCACAAGGAAAGAAGAAAACACGAAGTTCCCCAGCGCTTTCGTGTAATTCACATCTTCAGGGGTGAGTACAAACTGTACTCACCCCTGAAGATGTGAATTACACGAAAGCGCTGGGGAACTTCGTGTTTTCTTCTTTCCTTGTGGTTATCAGCATATATATATATATATATATATATATATATATATATATATATATATATATATATATATATATCAGCATATATATATATATTTATATATACACATATATATATATATATATATATATATATATATATATATATATATATATATATATATATATATATATATATATATCAGCATATATATATATATATACACACACACACACACACACACACACACACACACACAGTGGTCCTTCAGTTAACGAATTAGCTCCCATAAGGATTTTCAGTTCCATTAACGAACAAAACTTCGATTAACGAAATCCTTACGACAAACACGTTTAGTTCTATGCATCAGCTGATCAGCCAGTCCGCCAATACAGTAATTGGTTTTATGTTTAGTGCATTCATTTCCAGTGAAGTAAATATCAAGAAAGTTGGTCTCTTGAATATTTTTGCATTTTTACATTTTACATTGGTCATTCTGAAATTTAGTTAACATATTGATAATATACAGTGCAGAAATTATTTTGAAACGTGAAGAAGGCACTTGAACCAATACTCTCTGTAAGGAATATGGCATGTCATCATCGACTGCCTCTACAATCAGCTGTTTGCTATGTAAACAAAGCTGCCGGTAATATGACACCTCAAAGTAAGTTAAAATACAGTACAGGTGCTCCACGACTTACAACGGGGTTAGGGACCCAATTCCAGGTCGTAAGTCAGAATGGTCGTAAGTCAGAATGGTCGTAAGTCCGACATAGATTAAAAAAAAAAAAAAAAAAATCTACAATGAAATACAGTACAGTTCGTCCCCGAGTTACATACATCCGACTTACGTACAAACGGCCGATACGTATATCGTTTCTGAAGTCTTTAATTGCAAAAATATTGTCTTAAAAGGGCGAGCAATTTTTAAATTTGGCGGGCGAGCGTATAGTTTGCGTGCCAGCCGCACCACGCCGCCACTATCACTGACCATGCAGACAACACGCTAGACGCACCAAAGCAACACGTGTGGTCATTGTGCGAACACGTGTGGTCATTGTGCATACTTCTCCTGTGAATTTCTGCCCTATTTTGTACACTTTACTCTGTGTGCAATGACTGGTGTAAAGCGTAAGAGTGGTGAAGCCAGTGGGAGTGCTACGAAACGTCAAGCAATCTCACTAGAGGTAAAAATGGACATAATAAAACTGCTTGACAGTGGTGAAAAGTTGACCAATGTTATAGGGTTGGGGGATTTTCGAGTTACGTACATTTCGAGTTACGTACAACCTTTTGGTCCCCATTATGTACGTAACTTGGGGACTTACTGTACAGTAATAGTAAAATAAATAATGAGGAATGGATACAGTGTGACTGAGCACTTACCTTTAATGTATTCAGCTGAATGCACACAGGGCCTCTATAATTTTCTATTCACAGGTATACATGGAGACTATATTAATTGGATGAAGCACAGGAGGAGACAGGGCTGGGTGGGTCATCAATGTCGCTTTCTTCAGACAGGTTTATGTACTGTGGAAACTTGCTGGTTGAAGGTTTTGGATCATCTTGAGGGAGTGAAGAGGCAGCACTGCTGGGACGTGAGGAGACAGCACTGGGGGACTTTTTAAAATAGATGTCCAATTTAGACTGCACAGTTTGCTTTTTCTTTTCAGTATAAATTTCTCTGTAGCAAGCAAGTGCATCTTGAATCATTCTGTCAACTTTGGCAAAATGCTCATAATTTTGATCCATGCCATCAAACATTTGCATTCCTTTATAAATTGTAGCAAATGCCTCTGCCATTTGCTTCACTGAAAACTTTTTTGGGGTGTAGGTCCTTCTTCTACATTTAGACTCACTTCTTCCTCTGCATCTTTGTGTGCTTCCAGTTCGATGAGATCTTCGTTACTGAGCTCTTCTGCTACACTTTCAACCACTGTTCAACATCTTCTTTATCAATTTCTAACTGAAGCTGTTTACCTAACTCCACTATCTTCTTACTAATATCCGAAATAACTTCATTTTCATTAAATCTTCTAAAACTGTTCACATATCTTTTCAGGACTTTCTTCCATATTCCATTCATGCAATGTTTTGTAGCCTGATCCCATGCTGCACTAATGTTCTTTATATATGACAAAACGTTGTGTTCCTTCCAAAACTCTCTTGAGCATTTTCTCACCTTCAGTAGCAGCAACAGCGTGAGCTTAGGTTGCACTTAAATAATACGCTTTAAAGGCAGCAATAGCACCTTGATCCATGGGTTGGATGACAGAGGATAGTGTTAGGTGGAATGTACACTACCTTAACATCAGGGTGCATGTCGTCCAGGTGTGGTGGGTGTCCCGGAGCATTATCCAAAATTAGCAAAATCTTGAATGGAATCCGTTGTTGCAGACAATACTCTTTGGCTCGAGGAATGAAACAATTCATGAACCAATCCTCAAACAGTACAATGGTCATCCAGGCTTTCTTGTTACCGCGATAAAACACTGGCAGTGTGTGCTTGCTGACATGTTAAAAAGCCCTGGGGTTCTCTGAATGATAGATCATGAAGGGCTTTAGCTTGAAACCAGCAACATCCCCCCCCCCCTAACAGAACCGTAATTCTGTCCTTGAATGCCTTGAATCCTGGCATTGTTTTTGCCTCTTTGTGGATGTATGTCCGCTCAGGCATGCGCTTCCACAATAATCCAGTCTCATCCACATTGAATATTTGCTCGTGCAAATAATTTCCTTCCACAATCACATCATCTAACTCCTCCTTAAAAGCTTCAGCAGCACCAACATCAGCACTAGCTGCCTCTCCACTCACCTTAACATTATGTAAACTGTAGCATTTTTTAAATCTGTTAAACCACCCATGACTTGCTGTAAAGGTTTGCTCGCATTCATCTCCTGCCTGCTCCTTCAGGCTTTGGAACAGGCTTCTTGCTTTAGCCTGTAAGGTTAGAAAGCTTAAGGGTACACGCTTCTGTATTTGGTCATCTATCCATATCACCAATAATTTTTCCATATCATGAATAGGACCTTGTCTTTTCTTCGAAATTATAATTCCCTTTATAGGTGTTGTTCCTTTCACTACCTCACAAATACGTTCCTTGTCCTTCAGAATAGTGGATATGGTCGAGTGAAATTGTTGCTACAATTTTTCCATTCTCATATTGCATTCTTATCTTCATTTTCATCTCAAAAGTAATTGCCTGTCTCATTTTCTTCTGAGCACCACCAGCACTCTCACTTGCACGCTTTCCAGTCATTAAAAAGTCAATTAAATATGATAATAACGTAAGTACACAGCGCGATCAGTATAGGATATGATAGTCAAACACCAACTAAGTGCTCCACTGAGTGGGAGCTGTACCCACGCGGTGACCCAACAAGCCACGCTCTCGCCTGGGACGGAAACGTTTCGGTATAGAAAATGCGCACGTCATTTGAAAAAAATTTTGGTCACGACTGCGGCGGTCGTATGTGCGGACAGTCATACGGTCAGAGCAGGTCGTAAGTGCGGATGTACGTAAGTTGAGTCAGTCGTAAGTCGGGGACTACATGTATTCTATTGTTTTTTATTTATTATTGTACATTTTACTGTACTGTACAGTGCAGTACTGTATTTAGTTTATAATTAATGTTTTTTAAATTTTAGTACTGGTATACAGTACTTTGTATGCACTTTTTCTGTGAGTTGGAACCAATTACCCAATATCCCATTGAAATTATAGATTCGGTTAACGAACGACTCTGTGAAACGAACACAATTTGTTCCAGAAGGTCGTTCGTTAACCGAAACCATTGTTTTAATGGGATATTGGGTAATTTGTTCCAGCTCAAAGAAAAGTATGTACAGTATAGTCTGGGTTTACGCGCCTTATTTAACCCATTGAGGTCCGTGTATAAAGCGAAACACGTAAATAAAGTAACAGAACATATGGGATTAATTGAAATAGAGACTGGGCCGACCGCCAGACTACCCTTTTTCCGACACAATACGTACGTTGTAGTAAAAATAACATCTTAATCTTATGATGGTATGCACACACAATTAATATTTAAGAGAAATATCAATAATATTAGGTTTTTTAACACTTATGTTAGTAGAAGAGATGGCTGGGCACACGGGGATGGGGGGTTGGCTCTGAGGCAGAGGGCAGATTATTGGCCCTCACCTGTATCACTTGTATCACCTGTATCACTATCCACCACAGAGGCTAGCAGGGCCTCCATTGCGTAGAAAGAAAAAAAAAACAGGTTCCTGGGCACAAGGGAGTATATGCGGAGACGGGAGACAATGAGACTGACGCAGTCAAGATCATCGCCCATCGCCCCTGGTGGCAGGGCAAGCAAGGTTAAATAGACCAATCACAGCTCGCGGCGGAGGGGGTGCGTGGGTGGTAAGGATACGTGGCCCAATCACAATCCACGACGTCATCAATTCAGTTTCAATTTCAAATGTTTATTCCTTGATAGAGGATGCGGGATCCTAGTGCTGTCACTAGGTACCCCTGTACAATAACACCAGAAGCATCTGGCAAGTGTGACAAGTATATACAGTATAAGTATTATAAAGGGGCTTACTAAAGCCTAAGGAAGGAAGGATATTCCTTTAACACATAATCAATGTTATTTACATAATATGCGACATCATCGTCACGAGTCTGACGTCAGCGGTGACGTCAGCGACCAGCAGCTTGCCCGCCGCTTGCTGCGTAAATTAAGGAATGTACCGCGTAACTAATAATTGTGCATCTGGATAGGTGCCGCGTAAATGGCCAAATGCATATAAAATATCTGCTTAAACTCAGACTGTACTGTACAAAGTAAAGCCAAAATGCATAAAGTCAGAAACACTCCTAAAATTGCCCTTAAATCACTATATATATATATATATATATATATATATATATATATATATATATATATATATATATATATATATATATATATATATATATATTGATAAAATCACACGGGAAAATGGAAACAACGGAGTACCTACTCCGTTGTTTCCATTTTCCCGTGTGATTTTATCAAGATTTATCTTATCCACGTTTTCATTGTGGATTTTCATAAAATATATATATATATATATATATATATATATATAAGTATATATATATATATATATATATATATATATATATATATTAGGGTGGTCCCGAAATTTTCTTTGGTTTAAATTTCAACGACCACCCTGCCTAAGTGTGTGTATACTATTAAAACAATGATCTGTCATTTTTTTAAAAAATTGGATAAAATTTAGAGGTGCCACAAAGACTATCTAGTTTTTATATTGAACAAGTACCGGTAAATGTGTAAATCGTATACAATACATAGTCAATATCAATACAGTTAGTTGTTAATAGTTGTAATACAGCAAAATCAATGAAATTTAGCAACACAGGTCATTCTTCTTGAGTGCCTCTATTACAGTCCTTTTTAGAGAGTTTGGAAAGTTCTTTCGATGATCACTGACCACCTGGAGTAGAAATTGGCGTTGTTCCTCATCCTTTGTTATTACATGGATGTAATCTTGGATGAGTGCCACACCTCTCTCAGCCACATCGTTAACCACTTTCATTGTCTTGAGCTTCTTTTGTGCTTTGCAATAACCTGCATTAGTTTGCCACAAAGATGGGGACAACTGTAGAAAGTCAGTTGGCAGATTGAGCATGTCAAAAAATTTACTTGTTGCAGAAGACACAAAATCTTCAAGGTGAATGTCATTCACGTCTTGAGGCTTAACCACTGCCTTCATGCGGTTACCATTTTGAGCCTTTTTTAGACTGTCCACCATCCTCTGCTTTGTTTCATCACCAACATTCATATCAAAGAAGGCAAAGCCAACAACTTCTTCATTGAGGTACCACAGATGATTGATAAATTTGCGGCAAGCCTCTTCTGAAACCTCCTTGTCAACTTTTGTGTAGTCAGAAATCTTCTTCAGGAAGAGCAGGTCATTTGCTGGAGCTTGAACTGGCAAAGTAGCCAGGAACCATGCTTTAAAGTATACAAGGACAGCAAATCGAACCACCCTACCGAGTCCTTTGACTTCTCGGGCTGTCAACTTGAATTGTGACCGGAACATCCATATTTTGAAGGAATACAACAGCTTTGCCATCCACCTGGCTCTGTGCATGGCCCCAGGCTTCCTGAAAGATATCTTGCGGTGTGGAGTTCCTCCCAGGAATATAACAACCAATTCGAGTAATTCTCTATAGTCTTCCCGTGGCTGATTATCATTAAGGAAGCTCAATGCATTTTTCAGCAGACCTTCTCGATTTTCAGTCACAACCAAATCCATTTCTTGATCAGTGGCAGCTGTACTGTAGTCACTCTGCACAATGTTGGGCCAAAATGCTTGAAATCTCTTAAAAACAAGTATATCTGGCCCAGTTGATGGACCCATTACACGGTCAAATACTCCACCGATCACAACCTCATGCACATGATGACGGCATGGCAACCATAGGAGATTTTTCTCCAGTTTAATTTCGATGAGCTTACAGGCCCCAGTGTGGCGTCCAGTGTTGCTGCTTGTAGTGTCAAAAGACATTGCCACTATATAGTCTTTTAATTTCCAATCTTTGACCACTTCAACCACAGCATTAGCCATCGCTTCACCAGTTCCATTGGGCAACTTTGATACATTCAGCAATTGTTCATTCTCTTCATAGGACACAATGATTGGCAATCGATCATAAGTTTCTTTACCACCAGCTGTTTCAGGAAGTAGCTTTCCATACCAATGAACAACAAGAGGGATTGTTGGATCAAGATTAAGTATAAATTGTTCTTTGGCAGACTTAAAAGACTGAACTCTCAACTTCATTCTTGATTGTCGAATTGTCTTCCGGTTGACTGCTATGTCTTCCACGTTGTGACCTAAAGTTTGAGCTGCTGCAGCAATCAAATGCACAGCATCACGATCACTAATCTTGGTGCGATCTAGTGCTTTGGCCAGAACAGGGGACATTATGTTTTTTGCACGTGGTTTCCCAGGTTTTGATTTTTTGGGAGGAGAACACTCTGACGCTGAAGAATTTACTTGTTCCTCAGACTCAGATGATGATGAGAATGGCGGATTCATTCCTTGTTTTTCATCTTCTTTTGTTTTCTGTGCCAAAGCTTTTGAAAAGCGAGCACGTTCTTCTTCTTTTCGTATTGCCAAGCGGACTTCTTTTGCTGCTAGTTCTTTATCAACTCTACCCAAGTATCCTTTCCTTCCATCTCGTTGTGCTAGAAGGAATTGCCGATCTTCTTCAATTTTGATCATTGTCAAAGCATTTGCATGAGCAATGTCAAATAGTTTACTTAATTGTTCTTTGAAAACTTCTTCCTTTATTTGCTGAGCTTGGCTTCTCCTCTTGGCAGCTTTTTGAAGGCTTTTCCATTTCACAAACATTTTTTCAACTCTTTCTCGGGCATGAATTTCTGAGCAAGTTGGTATTCTTGCCATTTCCCAAAATGGGAGTACTTGCTTGATCACTTCCTTGGCACTCTCTTTGATGGTTGCTTTGTTGACTTTGTGAATTTGAAAGAACAAACTCATAACTTCCCCAGTAGAAGGCAGTTTTAGACCAGTCAAAGCGTGTGCAGTTGGCCCAATCAACCATACTTCATTGTCTTTCCTTGTCTTTGGCTTTGTGCCACTACCACTAGTACTAGCCATCTAAAAAGAGAAACCATTACTATTATTAGTATTATATGATATATAATTTAGGGACAATAGGTAACACAAACTCACACCCAACATCCAGTTTGTAGAGTCTAGGATGTTGAGCTTGATAATGAGTACAAAGAAGTGACAAAAAAATTCTCTATAAGTCCAATTGGATATGTGGCACTCACAGATAGACCTAAGCTCATTCATGGATTGACAGAATACAGACACCTGCACAACATGTCAACAATCTGCCATTATATAATATATATATATATATTAAGTAAGTTGTGTCAAGTTGTGCCCCTGGCTGGTGGCACCCCTAAACATCCCTCAATTTGGTTGAAATTGTTTGGGTTATATTATTTTGGTAGTTCTTATAAAAGGGCAGGGTGGTTGTGATCATTTTCTGAAAAAAAAATTTTAACCCCCATTTCGGGACCACCCTAATATATATATATATATATATATATACTGATAACCACCAGGAAAGAAGAAAACACGAAGTTCCCAAGCGCTTTCGTGTAATTCACATCTTCAGGGGTGAGTACAGACTAGAGAGAGTAATGCAAAACAAGGTGAATATATACAGAGGAGGGTGAGACCAGGTCCACAATGGTCAGGTAATTAGGTAATGATCCTACTAATCTTTAAATAGCACACAATGGTTGGTGGTCGGGTCAGATGGGACAGTGACCCGCCCTCTCACCTGATCACAAATCTTCTTAATTACAAAGTTGTCCAGCTTGTACATGCCGTTACTCAAATTCATGTTGAATGCTTCGGTATGTTTAATAAGACTAGATTCTATGATGTTCCTACTATCAATTGAATTACATGGTAATATTGAGGAGGCATTATCCCAGTCAATGCAATGCTTGTTATCCCTCAAATGAACAAACAGAGCATTGGATTCCTGGCCTGTCCTAACACTGTATTTGTGTTGTTTAATTCTAGTTACAAGATCTTTACCTGTCTGGCCTAAGTAAAACATATTACATTCCTTGCAAGGAACTTTATAAATGCAACCAATTGTGTTGTTAGGGGAGTTCTTGACTAACATTTGTTTAACAGTGCACGAGTTTTTAAATGCCACATTGACGTTCCAGGTTTTTAGCTGTGCCGGAATGTGTGAGAAATTTTTGTGAAATGGTAATATTAAGATATTCTTATGGTCATAGGTGGGCTTGGGATCAGTTCTATAAAAAGTTTTCTTAGAAATGTTTAAGCATTTGTCTATGAAAGATCTAGGGTATTTAAGGTTTGAGCCAATATTATATATATATTTGTATTCCTCATCGATGAATTCCGGACTGCAAATTCTCAAGGCACGTAAAAACATTGTAGTAAATACTGACTGTTTGACTTTATTATGGTGGGCAGAATAATAATGGATGTATGAACACACATTGGTTGGTTTTCTATAAATACTGAACTTAAAAGTGTTACCTATTCTGTGTATCAGACAGTCTAGGAATGGCAATTTACAGTCTTGCTCTAATTCCACAGTGAATTTGATAGAGGGGGCTAAGTTGTTAAGTTGTGGTAGGAAAACTTTTAGGTCCTCATTACATGGCCAGAGACATAATACATCATCAACATATCTAAACCAGACTGCTGAGGGTGGTAAAATATTACTTAATAGTTTCTTTTCAAAGAATTCCATATATAGGTTGCTTAATGCAGGTGAGAGTGGATTACCCATTGCCATACCAAATTTTTGAGCATAATATTCCCCATTGAATTCGAATTTGCAATCCTTAATACATAGTTTGATGAGTTCGATGAAGTCGTCTTTCGAGACGGGCAGTGAAATGCTATCCAGGGAATCTATGAGGAACTCTAGTAAATCATCAACTGGGACCTTTGTAAAAAGTGACGTTACATCAAAGCTGACCAGTTTAAAATCATGATTAATGTGCAAGTTATTGAGTTTATCAACCAGATCCATATTCTAAACTCATAAATAATCCTCTCAACACTGTCAACACCCAGTTCAACAAAAAACTTAAGTCTCTATTGAGAGGCAAAGCTACTCTCATTAAACATCTTACTTCAACGTCCCCTCCACTGCCTTACATGTACGGTTTAATCAAGACCCACAAGCCCAATAACCCAGCAAGACCCATCATTAGCTCTGTTGGGTCAATCTCTTATAAACTATCTAAATGGTTAGTTTCCTTACTAAACCCCCTAGTTGGCAACATTTCTAACTCCAATATCAAGAATAATATGGATCTGGTTGATAAACTCAATAACTTGCACATTAATCATGATTTTAAACTGGTCAGCTTTGATGTAACGTCACTTTTTACAAAGGTCCCAGTTGATGATTTACTAGAGTTCCTCATAGATTCCCTGGATAGCATTTCACTGCCCGTCTCGAAAGACGACTTCATCGAACTCATCAAACTATGTATTAAGGATTGCAAATTCGAATTCAATGGGGAATATTATGCTCAAAAATTTGGTATGGCAATGGATAATCCACTCTCACCTGTATTAAGCAACCTATATATGGAATTCTTTGAAAAGAAACTATTAAGTAATATTTTACCACCCTCAGCAGTCTGGTTTAGATATGTTGATGATGTATTATGTCTCTGGCCATGTAATGAGGACCTAAAAGTTTTCCTACCACAACTTAACAACTTAGCCCCCTCGATCAAATTCACTGTGGAATTAGAGCAAGACTGTAAATTGCCATTCCTAGACTGTCTGATACACAGAATAGGTAACACTTTTAAGTTCAGTATTTATAGAAAACCAACCAATGTGTGTTCATACATCCATTATTATTCTGCCCACCATAATAAAGTCAAACAGTCAGTATTTACTACAATGTTTTTACGTGCCTTGAGAATTTGCAGTCCGGAATTCATCGACGAGGAATACAAATATATATATAATATTGGCTCAAACCTTAAATACCCTAGATCTTTCATAGACAAATGCTTAAACATTTCTAAGAAAACTTTTTATAGAACTGATCCCAAGCCCACCCATGACCATAAGAATATCTTAATATTACCATTTCACAAAAATTTCTCACACATTCCGGCACAGCTAAAAACCTGGAACGTCAATGTGGCATTTAAAAACTCGTGCACTGTTAAACAAATGTTAGCCAAGAACTCCCCCAACAACACAATTGGTTGCATTTATAAAGTTCCTTGCAAGGAATGTAATATGTTTTACTTAGGCCAGACAGGTAAAGATCTTGTAACTAGAATTAAACAACACAAATACAGTGTTAGGACAGGCCAGGAATCCAATGCTCTGTTTGTTCATTTGAGGGATAACAAGCATTGCATTGACTGGGATAATGCCTCCTCAATATTACCATGTAATTCAATTGATAGTAGGAACATCATAGAATCTAGTCTTATTAAACATACCGAAGCATTCAACATGAATTTGAGCAACGGCATGTACAAGCTGGACAACTTTGTAATTAAGAAGATTTGTGATCAGGTGAGAGGGCGGGTCACTGTCCCATCTGACCCGACCACCAACCGTTGTGTGCTATTTAAAGATTAGTAGGATCATTACCTAATTACCTGACCATTGTGGACCTGGTCTCACCCTCCTCTGTATATATTCACCTTGTTTTGCATTACTCTCTCTAGTCTGTACTCACCCCTGAAGATGTGAATTACACGAAAGCGCTTGGGAACTTCGTGTTTTCTTCTTTCCTGGTGGTTATCAGCATATACCTAGATCACGCGCACCTACAGTGATTTACTTGCATATATATATATACCGTATATACCCGTGTATAGCACGAGTTCTTAAGACCAAATTTTTTGGCAAAAAGTTGGGGGTCGACCTCTATACGGGTAATAGTTTCGTTAGGTTGAAAAATATTTACCAGTAACTACCAGTAAACAATGGAAACGACGCACCAACGCACCACCCGCTGTGAGTGTCGGTACAGTTGCCAGGGCAGATCTCTTGCGTCATCATAGCAAGCCCAAAGTAGCCAAATGCATGGTATGGTATGCACAGGAGGATGTAAAACATAAAGTATACACGTGGGCTAATCGTGATGACATAATATGATGTGAGTCAGATCATCTACACTCAGTTGCCAGTTTCAAAATTTTCCTTTTAAAATTTTAAGTTACCGAGTATTTCTTTTCCCAAATCGTTTTACAATACTGTAGGTAAAACAGTATACTATTGTGCAAACCCCACAGAAAAAAAATTAACAAATGGAGACACCAAAAATGTAAAAAAAAAAAAATGCTGTCTGACTTGCAACACTGTTGGTAGGGTCAGGTGGTTCTAACGGTACCTGCCAGGACCCGGTAATCAAATTTATAACAATATCTAACCTCAATTACTGTAGTTTATCTGATGTAGGCAATATGAAGTAAAAAATACCAGTTAAAGTGAGAAATTGGAAGAGAATAAACAAGAATGATGTTGGGCTATTTTTGGTTGGGCTGATGGAGAGAGTACCAGCTGTTTGGTCTTTTTTGGCGGGAGAGTCACGCAAATATCCGTACTGGTATTTGTTTGGTGTGTTCTATATTTTTAAAAATGAATACTTGTAAATTAAAAGTACCGTAACATTGTATTATATAAAAACTTGTCATATTTCTGGAAAATAAGAAGCAAGAAAATAAGAATACACCGGTAAACACAATTTCAACGTACGCTAAAATTAAAAGCTGCTTAAGAAGGGCCGATGCAAAAACAAAGCCTCCGCGACCAGGGCTCTGCCGTATCAGCTAGACGGTACACGTGTTTTTCGAATCGTTTTCAGTTAAAAAACTTTTACATCACAAGTGAATTAGGATAGAATATTATTGTAATATAACAGTTTTTAACTGAAAACCATTCGAAAAGCGATTACGGTAACATCTTTTGAACGAAAGAAAGCGAGTTTTTGTCACGATTTTATCCCACTTTCCACTATAATACGTACGTCATTTCAGCAAAAATATTACATTTCCATATTCTCAGAAATAAATAGTAGTTTTGCTGAAACGTGATGTATTTCAATGTAAATTAGGATAAACTACATGAAAACAAAAGACTTTACCTAACCTTCCGATGTTCAAGATATGTTACTCGTATTTTTAATAGTTTTCGGTTAAAATACTGTTATATTAGTGATATTCTATTCATACTGTGGTTGATATAATACCTTCACGGAAATGTAATATTTTTTGCTGAAATGACATACGTATTACAGTGGAAAGTGGGATAAAATTGTGATGAAAACAATGACTTTGGCTTTCTTTCGTTCAAAAGATGTTACCGTAATCACTTTTCGAATGGTTTAGTTAAAAAACTGTTGTATTATATTACAATAATATCCTAATTGACTTGAATAAATATTACGATACCATATTTCTGAATATTTTCATTAAAATCCATCAAAATCATTTTCTTTGTCATCGTCTGCAGCACCAAACAGCTTCTCCCAGTCCTCTCCTTGAACAGGGCTAGAGGGTACGTGTTTTTCGAATCGTTTTCAATTAAAAAACTGTTACATCACACGTATATTTTACCTAAACTGCGCCTGAATGAATATGTTCTCGGAAATAAATAGTAGTTTTGCTGTAACGTGATGTATTTCAATGTAAAATAGGATAAAATACATGACGAAAACAAAAGACTTTACCTAAGCTTCCGATGTTCTTGAGATGTTACTCGTTTTTTTAATAGTTTTCGGTTAAAATTCTGTTATATTACAATGATATTCTATTCATACTGTGCTTGATATAATACATTCACGGGAATGTAATATTTTTGCTGAAATGACGTACGTATTAAAGTGGAAAGTGGGATCAAATCGTGAAGAAAACAATGACTTTCGCTTTTCTTTTATTCAAAAGATGTTACCGTAATCGCTTGTCGAATGGTTTAGTTAAAAAACTGTTGTATTACAATAATACTCCCTCCTAATTGACTTGAATAAATACTTGAATGGAAATATACAATATTTTTGTTGAAACTACCCTCGTTTCAGTGTAAAGTGTCGTGATAATAAATGGTAAACAAGTTTATAGGACGTAGTGTTTCTCTGAAGGTTTTGTTGTTCCTTTACCCTCAAAAACTTGGGTCGACCTATAAACGAGGAATATCATAAATTAACGATTTCTTGGTCATAAAATCGGGGTCGACCTATATACGAAGGGGGGTTATAGACGAGTATATATATATATATATATATATATATATATATATATATATATATATATATATATATATATATATATATATATATATTAGAACTCTTAAATCACTACTGTAATGTGATTCAGGTGATTAATTTTATCTCTTGTGCAAGATATGTGACGTTTATATTCAAATTATTTGCTGTCTTGCAAGGATTCCAGCAATGCAAATTATATTTTCCTAACTTTAGTCTGTGACTTTATATAAGATAAAAACTTAAAGCCTACTGAAAACCCCCAAACTTTTCTTGGGAAGGTGGGGGGTAGGGAGGGTGTCAGCATGGGAAGAGAGGGGAGGAGGAGGTGAGATGTACTTTGACATTTAGGGGGAAGTTCTGGTGAAGTATTTAATTTATTTATTTATGTCCTTTAGTTGAGTTTTTGTTTTTTGCTCATAAAATTGTATAGAAATCACCGGGCAGAATATAATTTACATTGCTGGAATTTTTAAAACATAGTGATTAATTTGAATATAAACAGGCCATAATTTGCATTAGACATACAAATTTTAGATCTAATTTAAGAATTTTATTACAGAGAGCAAAAATTATGTCTTTTGTGCAAAATATATGATGTTTATATTCAAATTATTTGCTGTCTTGCAAGGCTTCCAGCAATGCAAATTATCTTCTCCTAACTTTAGTCTGAGATATTATATAAGATAAAAACTTAAACCCCCAAACCTTTCTTGGGAAGGTGGGGTGACAGTGTCATGTTTGACAGTTGGTGCCAGGTGTGAAGTATTTAATTGTTTATTTATGTCCTTTAGATTGAGTTTTTGTTTTTTGCTTATAAAATTTCATAGAAGTGACCGGGGAGAATATAATTTACATTGCTGGAATTCTTATAAGATAGAGATTAATTTGAATGTAAACATGCCATACTTTGCACTAGACAAAAATTTTAGTAATCATTTTGTACATTATACTGTTTACATGTACAGTTTCAGCTTTGCCCTTAGGACAGTGTGTGCATGTAAATGAGTTTCAATAAATGAAAAAAGTTACATATATCAAACCAAAAATAATAGTTGAAAAACTTTATGTAGACAGAGCTTGGATGGCTAATTTAGAATGACCAGTAATTTTAATACAGTTTAAAAAAATGCACAAATATTAAAGAGCACAATTTTATTGATATTTAATCCATTGGAAACGAATGTAAACATAGAAGAGATTACTGAATTGGCTGAGTACCTCCTCAGCTTATCAGATGTTCAAAACAAAATGTGATTTTGGTAAAGATTTCGTTAATCGAATTTTTTTTCGTGAACCGAATTGAAGATTCTTATGAAAGGTAATTTTGTTAACCGAGGCGTTCGTTAACCGAGGGACCACTGTATAAAGTAATAGCTCCGTTAACCAAATTCCCTAAAACCCGAAGCTCTCCGATAGCTGGAATTGAAATTTTCTCGGAAAATCGTTCCCAAAGTCGGAATTTTCCAGAAAATTTTGGCTTTGGGAACGATTTTCCGAGGGAAAGATTTTCCGGGAAAATTCCAAGAAAATTTACCCAGTACAGGTACAGTGAACCCTCACTTTACGCGGTCAATTGAACCCACGGCGGCCCGCGTAAAGTGAGAAACATAACATATGGGATTAATTGAAATAGGGTACACACACCGCGGAAAGTGAGCATTCCGGTTTCGGCAGGGTACCGCATAAACGTGGAAACGCGTAAAGTGGGACCGCGTAAAGCGGGACCGCGTAAAGCGAGGGTTGACTGTATTAGGAAAATTCCATAAAAGTTTTAGAGATGAAAATCAGGCGCATTACTAAAATAGTAAGGAATTTAAGCCCTAGAACCGATTAATGTATTGGCGGACTAATACTAAAGTTGGTTGACCGGCCAGTGCAAGCGAAAACATGTTGAGGTTGGTTCGTAAGAAATTCGTTAACCGAATTTTTGTTCGTTTACCAAATTTAAGAATCTTATGGGAGGCAGTTCGTTAACCGAAATTTCGTTAACCGAGGCGTTCGTTAACCGAGGGACCACTGTATATATATATATATGGACCCAAATCCAGGTCATAAGTCGAAAATGCGAAGATAATACATAGAAAATCTAAAATGGGTGTCTCTTTTTCTTCGCAGCACCACAAAACTCTCACTTTTACACTTGCCAGCCATTTTAAAGGGAATTACAAACGAAAATTTTGTCAGTACACAGCGCAATCACTCACATCGGGACTCGAAAATACGTAATTTGAAAAAAATTTGGTATGACTGGGGCGGCCGTATGTCCGGGTGGTCGTATTTCAAGGAGTATATATATGTATATATATATATATATATACAGTATATCTATCTATCTATCTATCTATCTATCTATATATATATATATATATATATATATATATATATATATATATATATATATATATATATATATATATATATATAATCAACGACCTCACCAGCAAGGAGTCGAACCCTCTACCTACTGGGTGGGACTAGAGAACGCTTACCGGCTAGCTGGTAAGCGTTCCCTAGTCCTACCCAGTAGGTCGAGGGTTCGATTCGTTGCTGGTGAGGTCGTTGATTATATGTTCAAAGTCCGCGTGTTAAATGGACTAAAAATGAAGTATATATATATATATATATTATATACACACACACACACACACACCTAGACCCCGACTTACGACGGGGTTAGGGACCCAAATCCAGGTCGTAAGTCCGACATAGATAAAAAAAAAAAAAATAAATAAAAAAATAAAAATTTTTTTTTTTTTTTTTTCTTCAAATGACACACGCATTTTCTATACCGAAACGTTTCCAGTTAATGTAGTCTCCATGTATAATTAGAAAATTATGGGGGCCCCATGTGCATTCAGCTGACTACATTAAAGGTTAAGTGCTCAGTCACACTGTATCCA